>PVKU01003504.1:0-176663 GCA_004027475.1 Anoura caudifer | reverse complement strand
GGTTCTGGTCCAGTGACCTTTAGGCCTGACCAGCCCTAGTCCCTTAAGTCCTGCTGCTTCCACCTGCTGGACCTTCTGCTCCTGAATCTGACCCAGACCTGCATCTGCACAGACCTCCACCCAGGGGAAATGAGATTCAACTCAAGGGCCTGGGATAAACCACAGGCAGAGGTCTCCACCCCCAATCCATGTCCACTCAGCCAGACTTGACCTGGGGTGTGAACGCAACCTGCCCACCAGGCTTCTGACCCCACCTCCCTCAGCCAGTTCCTGCTGGGCACACCCTCCCCTACATTATTAGTCCCCTTCCAGTACACATGTGCATACATGCACATGTGCATACATGCACATGAGGCATAGGGCTTCTCAGGTGGAATCGGAGAGGTGGCCTGGCCCGAACAAAACAGCCCTAGGCCATCCTGTGTTACCTCTGGGTCCCGCTGTGAAAACGCCCACACGTGTGTCTGAGCTGAGTGCAGACCCAGTGGCAGCCACAGTGGAATATTATTATCACTGCCTCTTTTGGGGCCATGGCCTTGGGATATGGGCAGAGAACATGAAAACATCCTGTCCAGTGTCAATGTCTCCAGCCAAATGAGCTGGGTAGGGCAGGTTTAGAATGTGGCTGCCTGGTTACCAGGGTTCCAAGTTCTGTTGGGCTCTATGGTCAGGAAGTGAGGTCCCCGTTCAATGTAGCTCAGTGTATTGAGGTCACTGCCTGGGTCCCCTTCCCCAAGTTTCTCCTTAGACAAGAGCAGTGAACTTCTCCTCCTCCTCCTCCCCTTGCTGCTGCTCCTCTTCTTCTTGTTTCTTCTTCTTCTTCTTCTTCTTCTTCTTCTTCTTCTTCTTCTTCTTCTTCTTCTTCTTCTTCTTCTTCTTCTTCTTCTTCTTCTTCTTCACAGTATATTTTTATTGTATTTTTTTCTATTACTATTTATTCCCCCAAACCACCCACCCACAGTTACCACACTGTTGTCCATGTCTATGAGTCCTTTTTCTTTGATCCCCTATCCCCTAACCCAGCAGTCCCCAACCCCTTTGGCACCATGGACCAGTTTTGTAGAAGAGAATTTTTCCACAGGGAAGAGAGGAGGAAGAGTTCAACTTTCCTTGCTCACAGCCACCTGCAGCTTACCTACTGCTGTTTGGCCCAGTTCCTAAGAGGCAAAGGTCTCTTAGGCCCATGGCTCTTACTGGTCTGTGGCCTGCATGTTTGGGACCCCTGCAGTGTGACATGAAATCTTGTAACCAACATGTGTAATAAATTCAAATACATTCAAATTAATTTCTATTTTTCAAAATGTCATGTGCAGATATCTTTTTATCTTATAAGAGCATATATGTATCTGAAATTAATACATACATACATACTAATAGCAACAATTTATAATGCCAAATCTTGGAAATAGTAAATATCCTACAATAAGTGACAGGTCATACCTGATTCTTTGAAACTGAAACAGGAGAGAGACAGAGAGAGGGAACATGTACTTGTTAACATGCATGCAACTTCTGGATTGAAAGAGTAGGTACTGGTTGCAATTGAGAAAAGAGAACAAGGTGGGAAGGAGACATTTATGTGTTTCCCCCTTTGTGCACTAAAATCTTGTTTATGTAGATAGATTACCTATCCAAAATAAATTTTAAAACTGAAAATTCAAGTTATGAAATATTGCCAATTTATTATAAGTAAAAAGCTAGTGTTATTTCAGCAAGAGACAAATACTGCTATATAAGAGGGACCCTAGTGCATCTGTTGAACAGAGAGAGTAGAACATCTGGGAGACCACAAAAGGCTCCACACTGGCTCTGTATGTGTCCTGAGTGAAACACAGATATTCCCCAAGGATAGGCAGCAAAACAGCCTGAAGATTTAGAAACAAAACAAAACAAAAAGTCCTTCTTTTTATCTGTGTAGTTTTCCTAGTAAAATATGCGAACAAGCTTATGTTTTTGAGTCCCCACCATGTACTAAACACTATGTTAGAGCTGTTATGTGGGGCGAGCCAGCAGGGGCAGGGAATGGGCTCCAAAAGTAAGACAAAGACCCTACCCTTGATGAACCTGTAATCTCTTTAAGAAAATAAGTCCAACACACAAGCTGCAATATTTTCATGTGTAAAATAATTCATTTTATGCATGTGCTCTATGACTACTGTCAACTCCAGTTTTTAATTCTTTTTTATTATTAATAAAATGTAATTTTCAACATTAAGAATTTTTTTATTTTCTTTGTTTAATTTAAATTATTGAGTTGTTGTTCAATTACAGCTGTCCATATATTCCCCCCACCCCCTCCAAACCCACTTCCCTCCCTTGCTTCCACCCTCCCCCTTGGTATCGTCCATGTGTCCTTTATAGTAGTTCCTGAAAACCCTTCTTCCCACCATCCCCTCGCCCCTCCCCTCTGGCTATTGTTAGAGTGTTCTTAATTTCAATGACTCTGGTTATATTTTGTTTGCTTTTTTCTTTTGTTGATTATTTTCCAATTAAAGGTGAGATCATATGTTATTTGTCCCTCACCGCCTGGCCTATTTCACTTAGCATAATGCTCTCCAGTTCCATCCATGCTGCAGCAAAGGGTATAAACTCCTTCTTTCTTTCTGCTGCATAGAATTCCATTGTGTAAATGTACACAGTTTTTTGATCCACTCATATGCTGATCAGTGCTTAGGTTGCTTTGAGCACTTGGCTATTGTAGATTGTGTTGCTATGAACATTGAAGTGGGTTGGTTCTTTTGCATTGGTGTTTCAGGACTCTTAGGGTATAATCCCGGCAGTGGAATTGCTGGGTCAAAAGGCAGTTCCATTTTTAGTTTTCTGAGGAAATTCCATACTGTTTTCCACAGTGGCTGCACCAGTCTGCATTCCCACCAACAGTGCACTAGGGTTCCCTTTTCTCCACATCCACTCCAACACTTGTTTGTTGATTTGTTTATGTTGGCCATTCTGACTGGTGTGAGGTGTTATCTCATTTTGGTTTTAATTTGCATCTCTCTGATGGCTAGTGATGCTGAGCATCTTTTCATGTGCCTCTGGGCCCTCTGTATGCCCTCCTTGGAGAAGTATCTGTTGAAGTCTTTTGCCCATTTTATAATTGGGTTTTTTGTCTTCCTAGAGTGGAATCCTGTGAGTTCTTTATGTATTTTGGAGATCCAGCCTTTGTCTGATGTGTCATTGGCAAATATGTTTTCCCATACAGTTGGTTTTCTTTTCATTTTAATACTGTTTTCTTTAGATGTGCACAAGCTTTTTAATTTGATGAGGTCCCATTTGTTTATTCTTTTCTTTATGTCCCTTGCTTTAGGGGACATATCAGTGAAGATGTTGCTGCATAGAATGTCTCAGATTTTCCTGCCAACATTTTCCTCTAGGACTTTTATGGTGTTACAACTTATATTTAAGTCTTTTATCCACCTTGAATTTATTTTTGTGTATGGTGTAAGTTGGTGCTCGAGTTTCATTTTTTTTACATGTAGCTGTCCAGATCTCTCAACATCATTTGTTGAAGAAGCTATTTTTACTCCATTTTATGCTTCTTCCCCCTTTGTCAAATACTAACTGACTATAGAGACTTGGGTTTATTTCTGGGATCTCTGTTCTGTTTCATTGGTTTATATGCCTGTTTTTATGCCAGTATCAGGCTGTTTTGATTGCAGTAGACTTGTGATACAGTTTGATATCAGGTTTTGTGATCTCCTGCTTTGTTCTTCTTTCTCAGAATTGCTGCAGCTATTTGGGGTCGTTTATGGTTCCATATAAATTTCTGAAATATTTGTTCTATACCTGTGAAATAGGCCATGGGTACTTTAATAGGTAATGCATTGAATCTATAAATCACTTCGGGTAGTATGGCCATTTTGATGATGTTAATTCTTCCAATCAATGAGCATAGTACATGGTTCTATTTGTTTGTGTCTTCCTTAATTTTTTTCTTTAGTGTTATATAGTTTTCTGAGTACAGGTCTTTTACCTCCTTGGGTTAGGTTTATTCCTAGGTATTTATTTTTCTGGTGACTATATTGAATGGGAGTTTTCTCCTGATTTCTGTTTCTGATATCTCATTCTTGGTGTACAAAAATGCCTTTGATGTCTGAGTATTGACTTTGTAATTGGCTTTTTTGCCAAAATCATTTATTAGGTCAAGTAGTTTTTTGGTGGAATCTATAGGATTTTCTATGTACACTATCATCTCATCTGCAAACAGTGAGAGTTTTGTGTCTCCTTTTCCAATTTGGATGTCTTTTATTTCTTTTTCTTGTCTTATTGCTGTGGCTAGGACTTCCAGTACTGTGATGAATAGGAGTGGTGAAAGTGTGCATCCTTGTCTTGTTCCTGATCTTAGAGGGAAAGCTCTAAGTTTTTGTCCATTGACTATGATGTTGGCTGTAGGTCTGTCATATATGGCCTTTATTATGTTGAGGAATGGTCCCTCTATTCCCACTTTCCTGAGTGTTTTTGTCATAAATGGGTGCTGTACCTTATCAAATGTTTTTTCTGCATCTATTGATATGATCATGTGATTTTTGTCTTTCATTTTGTTTATGTGGTGTATTATGTTTATTGATTTCCAGATATTGTACCATCCTTGCATCCCTGAGATGAATCCCACTTGGTCATGATGTAGGATCTTTTTAATGTATTGCTGGATGCGGTTTGCCAATATTTTGTTGAGAATTTTAGTGTCTATGTGCATCAGCAATACTGGCATGAATTTTTTTCTTTGTTGTGTCTTTATCTGGTTTTGGGATTAGGATGATCCTGGCTTCATAAAAACAGTTTGGGAGCTTTCCATCTTCTTGGATTTTTTGGAATAGTCTGTGAAGGATAGGGGTTAGCTCTTCTTTAACTGCTTTGTAGAATTCTCCTGCGAAGCCATCTGGTCCAGGGCTTTTGTGCATTGGGAGTTTTTTGATTACTGCTTCAATTTCATCTACTGTTACTGGTCTGTTCAGGCTTTCTGCTTCTTCTTCATTGAGTTTTGGAAGATTATATTTTTCTAGAAACTTGTCCATTTCACCTAGGTTTTCAAATTTCTTGGCATACAGTTCTTCATAGTAATTTCTTACAATCCTTTGTATTTCCGTCGTGTCAGTTGTAATCTCTATTCTTTCATTTCTGATTGTGTTTATTTGAGTCCTCTCTCTTTTTTTCTTGATGAGCCTGCTTAAAGGCTTGTCAATTTTGTTTATCTTTTCAAAGAACCAGCTCCTGGATTCATTGATCTTTAGAATTGTGCTTTTAGTCTCTATGTCATTTAATTCTGCTCTGATCTTGGTTATTTCCTTCCTTCTACTTGCTCTGGGCTGTCTTTGTTGTTGCTCCTTGAGTTCTTATAGGTGTAGGGTAAGGTTGTTTATTTGAAATGTTTCTGGTTTTGTTTTTTTTTTTAGATAGGCCTGTATAGCTATGAACTTCCCTCTGAGGACGGCCTTTGGTGTGTCCCATAAGTTTTGGGTTGTTGTGAGTTCATTTTTGCTTGTTTCCAGAAACTTTTTGATTTCTTCCCTAATTTCATTCTTGACCCATTCATTGTTTAATAGCATGCTATTCAATCTCCATGATTTTGAGTGTTTTGGGGTTTTTTCCCTTCGAGTTTGGTTTCTAGTTTCAGTCCCTTGTGGCCAGAGAATATGCTTGATGTGATTTCGATTTTCTTGAATTTGTTGAGTCTTGTTTTGTGTCCTATCACGTGGTCTATCTTTGAAAATGCTCCATGTGCATTTGACAGGAATGTGTATTTAGCTTCTTTGGGATGAAGGGCTCTATATATATCAGTTAAGTCCATTTCATCTAGGGTATTGTTCAATGCCACAATATCTTTGTTGGTATTTTGTTTAGAATATCTGTCCATTGTTGACAGTGGGGTGTTAAAATCCCCTACTATAATTGTGTTGCTGTCAATATCTTTCTTGAAGTCCTCTAAGATTTTCTTTATGTATTTGGGTGCTCCAATGTTGGGTGCATATATATTTACAATGTTTATATCTTCTTGATGGATTCTTCCCTTTAGTATTATGAAGTGACCTTCTGGGTCTCTTTTAATGGTTCTTTTTTCAAAGTCTATTTTGCCCGACATGAGTATTGCTACCCCGGCTTTTTTTTTCCTGTCCATTTGCTTGGAATATTTGTTTTGAGCCCTTCATTTTCACTTTGTGTAGGTCTTTTGTCCTGAGGTGGGTCTCCTGTAGGCAGCATATGTGTGGGCCATGTTTTCTTATCCATTCTGCTATGCTGTGTCTTTTGATTGGGCATTTATTACATTTACGTTTAAGGTTTTATTCATAGGTGCTTATTCATTGCCATTTTTTCATATCTGTGTTCCTCTCACTTTTACTGTTTTTCTTCCTATTCTTAAAGCCAACCTTTAGCATCTCCTGAAGAGCTGGTTTGGTGGAGGTATATTCTTTGAGGCTTCCTTTTTCTGGGAAGCTCCTTATTTTGCCTTCCATTCTAATTGAGAGCATTGCTGGGTAGAGTAATCTTGGTTGCAGGCCTCTGGTTCTCATTACTTGGAATATTTCTTGCCATTCCCTTCTGGCCTGGAGTGTTTCCATTGAGAAGTCAGCTGCTAGTCTTATTTGGGTCCCTTGTATGTTACTTCCTGTTTCTCCCTTACTGCCTTTAAGATTCTCTCTTTATCTTGGAATTTTGCCATTTTAATTATGATGTGTCTTAAAGTGGGCCTCTTTGGGTTCCTCTTGATTGGGAGTCTGTGTTTCCTGGATTTGTGTGACTTTTTCTCTCATCAAATTAGGGAAGTTTTCCATCATTACTTTTTCAAACAGGTTTTCTATCTTTTCTTGCTCTTCTTCTTCTCCTTCTGGTATCCCTATTATACGGATATTATTATGTTTCATGTTGTCCTGCATTTCCCTTAACCCCCTTCACTCTTTCTGAGCTTTTTTTCTTTATCGCACTCATTCTGTGTGTTTCTTTCTACCTTGTCCTCCAGCTTGCTGATCTGATGCTCTGCTTTATCAAGCCTGCTTTTGATTCCTTCTACCATGTCCTTCAGTTCAGAAATTGTATTCTTCATTCTCTCTTGACCCTTGTTGATAGTTTCTATTTCCTTTTTCATGCTGATATAGTTTGCAATGAGTTCACTATACTTTCCCTGTAGTTTCTGGTAATCCATTGTGAGCTCATTGAGCTTCCTAAGAGCCATTGCTTTGAACTCAATATCTGATAGTTGAGTTACCTCTGTTTCATTTAGCATTCTTTCTGAGGCTTCCTCCTTTCCTTTCATTTGGGGATTGTTTCTTTGTCTTCCCATTGTTTGCAAGACTCTTCTTGTTAGCCTCTGCTTCTTCAATTGATCTGTTCTGACTCCCTGTGTTTATGGTGTGAACTTCTATGGTAGAATGCCTGTCAGATTCAGTGGTGCAGTCTCCTTGATCTCCCAAGCTCACTGGTCTTGGACTGTCATTTAAGTTGGCTCTGTGCATGCCCTTGGGTTTGATTACTGTTGGGTCTTTCTTTGGTGGGTTCTTCCCACCTGCTGGTTAACTGAGGGTCACTCTGTCTACCACCTCTTGTATTCTATTGTGCAGATGTGAGTATTGAAGCTGGCTCTTCTGTGTGTACAAGGTTTTGAGGATTCTCTCTTGCTCTTGTCAAATTGTTTGCTCTGGGTAATTTCGCCACTATTTAGTTGTATTTCCAGAGAGGCCCTGGGTTGAGTTAGTGTGGCTTCCACTCCCTCCTTCACCTTCTTCTGTTGTTATATGTTTTTGGTTCTTTTGTTGGTGGGTTTCCTCTTCCAGTAGGTTGATGCAGACAGCAGCCTGCAGTGTCCACAGCATTATGGATAAGACGAGATAAATTCACAGGGACTACTGAGTCCTGTGGAGGAAAAGGGGTGGAACAGCTACTCTCTCAAGGGGAGAGTGCCTCAGAGCACCCTGGCCACTCTCTCAAGAGGAGACAACCCTGACCTTTGCCTTGACAAGCTTTTGTTGGCTTTCTAATAGCATACATCAAAGAAGGTTTTCATTCAATATACTTAGTTTTGCTTTAGGTGATTACTTTTTACAGATAGCAATGAAAGGGATTTCTTCTTACAGATGAACAAGAAAAAAATGCTGCAAATGCAAGGGAATGATAAGAGTAATAGGTTTGGTTACACTTCAATCCTTGGGAGAATTAGCACAGACTTCAGGAAGTTACATTAAAGATATGCAGTAAATATTTACTGCCTGAACTCAGAGTGAGGAAGTTTTAGCAAGAGCAAGTCACAAAGCAGCCTAGATATGATGCAGGCCTGATTTCCCAGGGGAGAACTTCTTTGCAGGTGTGGTCCTGCATACCGACTTACTCCACACTGGTTTTCCGCATGGGTGCTGAACTACCTTGCAAAGTGGTTCCCTACAGCAGATATCGTGGTATTCATAGCTTCCACCTACTCCTTTTTGTGATCAGTTGGAGGGAGAAGGCAAAATGGTTTAAGACAGCGAGAGTGTATTCTATTGTATTTACAGTACCAGCCCCTAGAGAAGAAATAGGAGATCCTTTGAATATATATAGTGTTAACCATGATATTTCACCCAACTAGCCACTTTTTAGAAAAGGTGGAAAAAAGATATGACTCTTGTTGTAGGGGGAAGGATTGTGAGTTGGATCTAGAAAGCAGTGAGCTTGTGGAAGTTCAGATTATGAGGTAAAGTGAGAGTAAAGGATAGAAAATAGGTATAGTATGTGAGAGAATAGAGTTAACCACAGTAGAAATAGAGTTCAGGAAACTGTGAAGTGGGCTAAGATCTGGGATGGGTGCTGTGTAGTATTTACAATTGTATGGAATAGCTATTATTTACAATAATAATGGAGCAACAATCATATGACAGAATCTATGTAATCTGGATAACCAGAATAGGAAGTATAGGACCTAGAGTAGTGTGCTAATGAAACACAAGTGAAGTGAAAGACAGTAAAATAACAATGCACTGTGAAAGAGAGAACCAAGGGAAACCAGTCAAACAATGCAATTCAACCAGCCAAGCAAAGAAGACTATAGAGAAAGAAGAGTAATACAAAAATACTATTACAATAAAAGATGTAAGAATAATGAAAAAATAATAATACAAATATGCAATAACTTGCAAGTTCTCTGTAGTAGCAAAGTGAAATTTATCTCACTGTCTCAGCTGTTGGGATGCCCCCTCCTTGGGTCCATCTCTGGTCTTTTCACAGTTCCAGGTTTTTTTGTCTCACTTGTGGTAATTATATATATATATATAAAGAAGGAAGGAAGATGAGATAAAAAGGGAAAGAAAGGAAGAAGGAATAAAATAAGGAAAAAGGAAAGAGTGGAAGAAGGAGTTAAAAGATTTTTTTTAATTTTTTTAAAATACAGATGGGATGGGAGTAAAAGACAGAAAACTGTACAAGAACAACAATTAAAATAAAAATATAAATTAGAAAAATAAAGAATTACTTAAAAAATAAAAATTAAAAAAAAAAAGCCTCCTGCTGGCTTCAAACTGGCCAAACCAGTTTTGCTGTTCTTTCTGGCTGCAGCAGGCTGAGGGGCGACTGATTTTGCTTTTCTCCCTTCTTGATTCGCAGTCAGCCTCCAGCCCAGTTCCCCAGCAGCCTCTGGTCCAGGCATACACTCTCCCTGGGGCTTTGGGTGTAGGCTTGGGGCCTTTCACAAAGCACACTCTCCCTGGGTTGCAGGCATGGCGCTTGGCCTGGCTGCCTCAGGTTCAGGTGCACACTCTTGCCAGGTTTACGGGAGTGTGTGGAGGGCCTTCCGTGCCACCTTGGGAGCACTGCGTGGCTAGGTGGGGAAAAGGCCTGAGCGGCTGCTGCAGGAGAATTCCCTAAACAGCTACCAAGTGTCTCTTTTTTTCACTTTTTTTTTTTTGAGAAATTCCTCCTGTTCAAGCCTGCCACTCCATATAGAGGCATGGCCTCTCACATAGCCCAATTCTCCAACCAGACCAAGGACTATCCAGGTCAGGGCCCGTCATGGCCCAACTCTCAACTCTCAACTCTCAACTGTTCCCAGCCAGCTTCCCCTGTGGGTGCTCATCGCCCCTGTGTGTTTTACTACTTAGTTCTTATTCCCCTCTCTGAGACTTCAAGCAACCAGGTCTCTCCTGGTACTGCTCAAACCTTGTTTGGCTGGGGAGGGAGCCATTGACCCAGCTCTCTCCCAATAGCCCTGTGGCAGACCCAGGCACCGGGCCTGGGGCTGCAGCTGCCCTGGTCCCTGCACTGGTCCCAGGGACCTTATTATCTGGAAACACTCTCGTTACCATCTGGTTTTTCAGTATCCTCTACAATTTTTGGTCTCCTATCTTCCTATATGCTGAGGTGCTGTTCGCTGTTCGCTCTGTTCCTTAGTAGATCAGCTAGATTTTTCTCTAGTGTGTAGGGGGAAGTGGAATCTGTTCCCTCCTACCTCGCCACCATCTTCCTCTGCTCTACTTTTTAATTCTATTCAGCAAGTAATAAAGACCAGATAGTTAAAGAGTGCTAGAGAATGAGGTCTTAGTGCAGCTGAAATTTAACAAAGATAAACCATGAAGACTGAAATGGTGGGAGAAATCCTACTTCATAGAGAGAGTGGGGTGTAGGCAGGTGGGTAAAAACTGACTTACCTGGAGGACCATTTTGCTTTTGCAACTTTTCTCCTCTTTGCATGGATGCCACCCCTCCTCTGGGCTAGGCGTGGCTGATTCTCCATCAGTGAACTCAGACAACATTGTTCTACTGTGGAGAGTAGAAGTCAAAGTTGGAGCCTATCAATAAGTATAGGTTATTGTCATTTTATGTTTTATTTTTGGGTCCCGAGTGATGAAGTCTTAGATGGGCCTCTTTTCATTCAAGTTGAAGGGGAAAAAAATAGGGCTCTTGAGTAGACTGGTTTAGATTCCCTCTAACCACCTCTATCACCTATTAAGTGTAGAAGCTGGGCAAGCTGCTGGATTTTACCTTGCTGACTAAAAACTTGGGAAAATTAGGAAAGGCTATGCATGTGTGGGTGTATGTAAAATTTCAATTATGTTTTAAATCTAAAACTCCTCTAATAAAATAAAGTCTTTAAAAATGTGGAATATAGCTACTTTACAATATTATCATAAAGTTCAAATGAAGTGAAGATAAAAGATATATATTAGATACCTACTAATTAAAAGCCATTTATTTTTATTATATTCCAGCTCTAAGCTACTCTTTTCTCCTCTGGGGTAGATGTAGGTCTGCAGGTGACAAGCCCTTCCCCCTGTGAGGGTTTCTTCATCCTTAGGTCAGTACATGGCATCATGTACCGATCTCTGAAAGCTAATCCTTGCATGTTCCATTCATGTTGATAGTAATACTCATAATTCCAACTATCCTTTATTAGTTATTTGCTATTTGCCAGACCCTGTACACTAAGCTGTCTGCATAAATTAATATAACTGATAATCCTATGACATGCGTAACCTTCTTAAAACACTTTACTTATGATTATTTATGTTTTCTTTATCATAGATAGCAAAATTGAACATTTAAATGACTTGTTTCAAATTATTTCATGATCAAAACACACATCCAAAATTTTTTTACATATCCAACCAGAAGCTATGTATTGTACAAAAGAAATTACAAGGGAAAATTCTGTCACTTAATTTCCTGTTTGAAGAGAGCAAATCACTGTCTTATATCATTGAGAACAAGCCTGTAATTATGGACTGCAACAGGCAGTATCAGTCTTGCAGATATTTTTTTTAAAAAGAAAGGGAAAAATAAAAATATGGAATATGTAAAACCTTGATCAACAGAAATCTAATTTTTACAGTGAAGTAATAAGTCTCTCTCTGCTTTTCATGTCCTCATTTTCTACTCTCCATTTTTAGGACCAAAAAAAAAAAAAAAGCAAATGATGACAAAAGTTCCTGCCAGAGATCTAGATGTTGTTATTGATGTTGATTTGAATTCCAGAGATGCGCTGGTGAGTGGTTGTCTCAGAGGGATAGTGACTGACAGGAAGTTGCCAACAGACACAGCAAAAAATACAAATTCCTTTCTTAAACAGACAAAAGCAAGAACTTACCTGCCAGAAGAGTGCTACAAAGAGCAAGAGCCCCTGCAGTGGGCTCATGGCTGGGCATACAGCTTCCCCAGCTCTCCATATTTCCCATACATACCATGGCACTCAACCAAAGACATGATTGCATGGGGCTGACAATTTGGTCAGGCCCTCCCAGACTGTGCACTGGGGCTTTCCCAGATTGGTGCAGGGTGGAAGGAGGTGGGGGTGGGGAAAGTGTCTTTATACCTTCGTGGTATTCCTTGACAGCTGTGACAGGGTAAAGTAATGATGCCATCCAAAAAACATTACTATTCAACTGTATCAATAACAAATTATTATCCAACTGTATCAGGGTAGAAATACATTCAGCCCTAGGGATATTACATCTGTTTCTTATCAGTTTAGGAGCTAGTATGAGCCAGACTTGCACATGGCTGGGCAAAAGAAACAGACTGATGTAGTCGATCTAAGAGTTTCTGAGATCGGACCATGCCAAGAGGGATCACACTTGCATTCTGCCTGAAGTCCAGTCCTCACTGTTAGGCTGAGCAATCTCCCAGACTGAAAGATGCACTCATACAGGTTATGCACCACACCACTCTAGAGAACCTGCTGGTTTATCATGGCCCTGGATTCTGCTCAGATGCCTATTCCTCTGCCTCCCGAGTGATCACTGTTTACCAATCTTTGGTGCTCAGGATAATAACCAAAACTACTGTAACATCTCAGTAATCAAAACAGAGTAAGATTTATTTTTTATGTTATCCGGGCAGAAAATAAATACAATAAATATCATGCTCTAAGATTTTAAAACAAAATGTGAAAGAAAAAGTATCTCTATTTAATGAAAAACTTGATTCCACACATTCTATTTACTTAGGATTTGGTGATACATATATGTATCTTATTGTTCTCACAACAAAGAATAGACTCTATAGCCTACCTTCTCACTTTATCAGCCTTTCCACATTAGAATATTGTTTTAGGGGTTTTGTGAATCAAAACCTATTAGTAGAAAGTGAATAGTGGTTTGGGAGATTAATTTGTAATTCATGCCTATCCCCAGATGATTCAGGAAGGTATGAATAAAGATTATATGGGATACACACAGTATTGGTACATATTAAAGAGAAATATAGACTGGATTGAATTGAGAAGGATTCCGCTATGCCTGTCTCCAGCTGGGAATGAGTGCGAACCCTCTCACCAGCTTGCTGTTCATTAGATTAGCTGAAGGAGCAATGTCTTTGATTCCAAAATATGTGTTAATTATCTCATACTGATTTATTTGAGAGCCTGAAGTGAAAACAAAGGTTAAAGCCATTTGCAGTTCATGAAATACTAGTATTGAATTAGTATGGCACTGTTTTCTACAGCACTTTCTAACAAGCAGCAAAATTTCCATGTGGGATGATAATTCTTTCAAATTTCTCAAGTTCAGATAACACAAACTATCTGGTATCAGTATTTCTCAGCAGTTCTTCTGGCACTGAGAGTACTCATCTAGGCAGGGAAAAGATTTAAGGACTGAACACTTTGAGGGGGAGGAAATGACAATTGAACCAATTAACTATTTCACAATTTAACTTTAGTTTGAAGACAGGTTTTGTTCTAGCATTTTTATGCTCAGAAATTCTTTACAAATGGTAATTGTTATTCTATAATTACATTAAATGGCAGCTTCTGTAATCTCTCTTGAACCCTGTAAGACCGCAAAGCAATTCACTGAGGCCATAATGAACTTTCTAAATTAGACACAATAAACTGATTTAATGAGGGTACAGCTAAAGCCCAGTGGAGGCAACTGATGAGCAGGGGAGGTGTGAGTGATTCTCTCTGTCTCTCTGCCTGTCTCTCCTTCACACACACACACACCTTTCACTAGCCAAATTGCTGCTCAAATATAATTTCAAAATGATTAACCATAACTCTTACATAACTGAACATTACTCAAAGATTTTATTTATTTCTTTATATAAAGGGGGAATAAATAAGATGTTATTGGAGAATTTGAAGATTAGGCAATAAAGAATGTGGAAATGAATTTGCTAACAGATGCAAACAGGATTACTATCCTGTATATATCCTGTATATAAGACAATAAAATATAATGTTTGGAGTAACCTTTTCTATAGATTAGAAATTATTTGTATACTTACCAGATAAAATTCATTAATGCTATACAGATAAGAATCCTGTATTACACTCAATTTTCTACAATTTCATTCTGCCCCTAGAGTTCCAAAATAGCCCAATCAATAAAAACCAAACATAGGTGAAACTTCTGTAGAATCCAACAACCCCCTGAAGGTCAGCTAGACAGTGCCAAGCACAGCCAGGGGGAAGCACAGCCAGCTATCTTTTGTGCCCATTTCAAAGTATTTGGTCACTTCTTCTAAGAGTCAGCTGAAGTCAACTGGTCATACAAGTATTTCAGTGGAAGAGAAAGGTGGCTGGAGAGAAATCAGGATCTTTCAAATCTGCATAAGCAAGGGATTAAATAAAGCTGAGGTCAAAATTTAGGAACATTTGGTTCTCGAAAGTTAGAGCTAGAAAAGACCTTAGGAGTCACCTAAGACTCTCATTTTTTAAAGAAGTTAAGACTGTTGCTGCCTTCTTGGGAGCTGAAAGAAGACTTTAAACCATCTTGTTTAGCTGCCTTAGAATCTTAAGAAATGCTATTTTTGCTTGGTGTCAAGAATCTCCTTTCTCCTTCCTCCTCATATCCTACCTACTTTAAATGTTTCCCTTTTTATTTGGGAATACTCAGAATTTTAAAACACAGAAAATATCACTTATGAGAATAATATTTCTTTTTTTAAAGATTTTATTTATTTATCTTTAGAGGGGAAGGGAAGGAGAGAGGGAAAGAAATATCAATGTATGGTTGCCTCTCATGCATCCCCTGCTGGGAACTGTCCTGCAACCCAAGCATGTGCCCTGACTGGGAATCAAACTGGGAATCTTTGGTTGGCAGGCCCACGCTCAATCCACTGAGCTATACCAGCCAGGGCAAGCATAATATTTCTTTTTAATCAATAATACATGTTCAAATGTTGTTTGTTTGTGTGGATTGAATGCAGGCTGTGAACCAAAGGGCTGCTGGTTTGATGACCAGTCAGGGCACATGCCTGGGTTGTGGGCCAGGTCCCTAGTGGGGGCCATGTGGGAAGCAACCACACATTGATGTTTCTCTCCTTCTCTTTTTCTTTCCCTTCCCCTCTCTCTAAAAATAAATAAATAAAATCTTAAAAAGAAGAAATAAGTTGGGTTTTAAAATAAAAGATGTTTTAAATAAATGAGATGGGAAAAAATAGCTTTCTAGGGAGGAATAAGATCCAAATGTGAAGCTACTTCTTTGACACTGCACCTCATAGAACTAGAGGATAACAGGGTCCCTCCCCACTCTGTGTCCCACTCTGTGTCCCACTCTTTGGAACATCTTTGCTGGGTTGGCAATCTAGCATTCTTTTGTATCCTGAACAAAGCCACTAATTCCCAAAACTTTTTCATGCTTGGAAAAAAAAAGTGTTCCTGAAAAACAAAACATCTCTCTTTCATTTTTCGTTTCAAAGGGTATACTTTAAAATGTATCCTTTCCTATGACTTTTTCATGCATAATTCATTCAGACCAGGACTACTTTTATCTATATTGTAGATTATAGTCTCAACCCCCGCACAGTTGACATTGATTGAACACAGGATGGTGGTGTTGGTGTAGTTAGATATATGCCACCTAATCAGCAGATTAAAGATAATAATTAGTTAAAATTGAATTGATGCCAGTAATAATAAATGACTTCTCAAAAGTCAGAGCTTGTGAAAAATTGGATTCCAATTATTATAATTATTTCCTTCAAAATGTAAAGTATACAAATTTTTCACATTCATGAGAGAAAAAGAGAAAGGAAGCTGGGAAAAATGAATCTTATTTGTCATCTTGTCTTTGTCTTCAAGTCTTAGGCTAAATTGCTATTGTTTCATTTTTCTAGTCTTATTCTGAGAGCTTCCCATTTTGTCTGCATGCCCACCCATAAAATCCCCATAAAATCGTTACCAGGAACAAAGTGCTGCAGCCTGCCTTCTTGTCACAGCAGTCACCACCCTCTCACCTTGCCTTTGAAGAGATTTTCATTTGCATAGCACTTTTCACAAAATTCTCTCCTTTGAGCTTCATAACTACCCTGCCTGGGAGATAAGGCAGGTATTGCTCACTAGGACAGAGCAGGAAACTGAGCTGGTTAGGGAGGGCAGAGGCCACATTTTTGGAAAATAGTAGAGCTACAAGTTCAGGCCCTGTCTTCTCATTTCAAACCCTATGCTCTTTTTTCCCCCTATAGTCTCTATTACTAGAAGTTGTCATTGAAAATGGTTACATTATGAATAAGAATTTGTAGCTGATAGCATCCTCTGGCTTTGCTTTTTACGATAACTTCCAGGGTTCCAGGGATCAATACTTCCTAGCATGTGCCCCACAGTATAGTTGTAGCCCAAAGCTTAATGAGGCAGATACAAAATGAAATCATCTCTAATGAAGAACAGGTTCTGCCCCACCAGGCATAGGTAAGCCATTTATTGCCACAGAAGAATGAAAATTTTCCAAATTTAGTTAATAAATTCAAATAGATGTCCTTAGACTGCTAAGGGGAAATCATCTAAGCAAGACAATGAAGCGATGCTTTTCCATCTGTGAAGAAATGAGTCTGATTCCAAGATAATGCATATAAAGTAGAACGCACAATATGCACTTACGTTGTTCAAATAATAGAAATATGTGTCAGGTTCAGAGAGAGGAAACCTTAGCATATTAGGAAACCAACACAACTATTTCCTTTTCTCCATCACATTTGAGATAATAAGAAACACTGATCGTAGGACAGCAGGCTGACAATCATGCGCAAATTTGACTACTCAGCAGGGACACAGTGATGGAGTTTTACAATGCAGGATGGAAGGGTGTCAATAGGACACAGAGTGATGTTGCTGGGCAACCCTCTCCTGTGGCTTTGACTTGTAAGGGTGAAAATTCCACCTACCTGAAAGGTCACTGCACAAACAACCAAATTACCCTCTAGGCAGTCCAACCCTGAGAGCAATCACTTGTGTCTAAAACCCAGAATCAACAGAGGCTTTCTGACTTTCAGACTGTCTTTTCCAGAATGTGTCATTTGTCCATATATGAAGCATCAAAGAACATGACCAGGCATGCAGTAATTAAATAAAAATATTGTTAAATGATTATATTTCAGTGCCAAAATTATGAATTTATATTTTAACTTCAGTGTTTGCCCACCTATACCGTAGTCTTTGCCTGATCTTGAGGATATCATGGGGGGTTTTTTTAGGCTTTTTCATATGCAAGGTACAGAAATAGACTCGGGTTACTTTAGTTAATGACATACAGGGGGAAGGGTGAAAACTGGATGCTGTCTCAAAAGCACACCGCTAGGTTTCACAGAGAATGGGAACACTGTTCACTACATGCAGCTTACTCCACTAGCTCTGAGAGTTTGACAATAGCTTGAGGGCAAGAACAGAAATTTTGTTTCTGGGCCAAGTTTATGTTTCAGTCCCTGCATCTACTTCTCCCTTTAACTGCTTCTTTTTGCTACTTCAGTACCAACTTACTTCTTCCCTCTCCTTGTTTGCTCTTCATGCCCTCCACTGATTCCTTCAGCTTTCTCATGACTTTGGTGCTTCACTGCTTCTTCTCATTGCCTTTGTGCACCACTTCTCCATGCCTGGATCACTCTGAACTCTACTGACTTTCAGATCTCTCATTCAAACTCCCCCAGAGAGAGTCTCTAAAGGCTGCTGGTCCTTGTGCACATAGCAGGCCCTTGTTGTGCAGAGCCCTGTGCTGGGCACATTGAGGACTCCAGCCTATTCACACATGGAAGAGACTTATCTCTGGTCCAGCCTACTATGGCTGAGTGACAGGGACATACAATGCAAGTTAGTTGAACCTGTATGAAATGAAACTTTCAGAGGGGATGTAGTAGGTCCAGCACTTGAACATTTCAGAAGAGGTCAGTAAGATCTGTAACTACAGGAAGACCCCTTGAAAATTCTTCAGTCCCAAAATTTATGACTTTAAACGTTGAACAAAACAGAGATTAGGCCACACAATTTGACATGATACTCTAGATCTGACTCTTCACCAAAATACAAACTAAGGAATAAAGGTACTGAGGAATGTTGACTCCCTGTAGTAAAGAAGAGGACACTCCAGGAAGAAAGGCAAATAGTCTTTATTATTTTCCTCATGCACTACAGTATGAAATAAATATTCAAATATTTATTTCAGCCAGCAATTAATCTGATTAACAACAATCTGAAGTACCCCTTTAATATGCCATGATATAGCCACAGAAAGGGTCATAACTCTAGAAAATAAACCGCTAAGGCCAAGGCACAAATTTATCTCAGATACATACTTCTGAGCATTCATTCATACCAACACTACTGTATACCAAGGATACCAGAGAGTTTCAATAAAAATTGATCTACTAATAAATATTGGTTGACCAAAAATGTACATTATGATGAGACATTTATTAATCGCTGTAATAAAATCTCACCATATGTTAACACTGAGTTGTACAGCTTTTTATTGTTTCAAACTTTTCTCCAAAACTCATCTTTTGCTTTTAAACAAGAAAAAATATTTTTAAAAAGTGAAAGTCACATTATACAGAATACACACTCAGACTATTGTATTCACTGATCCTTAGTTTACCAATGACATTAAAACATTTTCCTACACAGGATTTTAACATTGAAGTTACAACAAAATATTAACCTGGTTTCTAAAAATTTGTAGTAGCAGTTTCTTTGCTGAAAAATAAAATTCTATGTAACAAGAGATATTATTCCCTCATGGGAAATAAAACATTATCTGCAAATACACTGATTTCCTTATTTAAAAATTGGAGAAAATTCTTCATTCTTAGTGACAGCATTCAGAACTGAATTATTTCATCAAAATAGGGTGATTTTTCAAAGCATTCAAAACACAATATACAGACTTTTCAAAAGGAAATTGCCTCACTATATATTTGTATGTGTCTGTTATTTTTGCTGTAAGCATTTTTGCCATAGATAGCATTAGCTCAAGCATTTTGTCACCAACTAATTAGACATCAGGCAACTTTGCTATAAAAAAGATAAAATCATGAAAAATGAAAGAAGAACATTACAAAGAACATAACAAAATTAAAATTACTTTATTACAAAATACAAAATACTTGAATATCTTTAAAGTATGTGTAGACTCATGGAAATACTGTACAAATAACTGATTTTATTTTGTGGATTGCACCTAAGCACTTGTCTTTGTTCTATGGGAAATGTGGTTCAACTAACTCTGTTTCCTCAAAGAGAACACTTGGCCTCCCTTTTTCTTCCCAATGTGTGTTTTCCAAAATAAGAAACCAACTCTTGGGGCAAATCATCATCATCTGGACAAAATGCAAACTATTTTGTCTGACCACCACTACATCTACTAGTCACTGCGTTGATGATGAGGAGGACTGGCTAAGATTTGTATGTAATATAAAAATGGGAGCAACTGAGAGAACTTGTCAATAGAGAAATGAAACCAAACTGATAACTAGCTTAAATACATTAAGTCTGCTGAAGGGAGCTGATTGATTTTTCAGTGGAGAAATGAACAAACAAAAACAAACAAATAACTGTCAACCAGTTATTTTATTATTTTTTTGTGGGAAAATTGCTTTATGGTCGATTAGTTATGTAGTGAAAATGTTTGTGGCAAAAATGTAAAAGTACCTATAACTGTGTTTGTAGGCTCTTGTGTCTATATTATTAGAATTATATTTAATACCAGAATTCTAAAACACTATTTTAAAATATAAATAGAACTTATGTCCCTCCCAAACTTACACTTTACCAAGGAATTTAGAACCAAATTATATTGTTAAATTTGTAACCAAAAATAATCTTTTAAAGATTTTATTTATTTATTTTTAGACAGGGGAAGGAAGGGAGAGAGAAAAGGAGAGAAACAATGTGTGGTTGCCTCTTGCGTGCCCCCTACTGGGGACCTGGCCCACAATCCAAGCATGTGCTGTGACTGGGAATCGAACCAGAGATCCTTTGGTTCGTAGGCTGGTGCTGAATCCATGGAACCACCACTAGCCAGGGCCCAGAAATAATTTTTTAAAGAACACTGGGAAGATACTAGGTAGATGACAGACAAATGTAGTTTAAATTGTGAGCGTATAAAAAGATGTTCAGCAGTATTGAGGTGCTTCTACACTGCTAGGCTGGTAGATGAGGAAATGCTACTTGGAAATCAGACCTATAGTTGCCAAGTGTATTGGGTTGAACGGTGGTCCCCAAAGAATGTTATCCGCATCTTAATCCCTTGAACCTGTATAAGTGACCCCATTTAGGAAAGGAGTCTTTGCAGATGTAATTAAGTTAAGGAAGGATCTAGAGATGAACTGATCATCCTGTATTATCCTACTAGGCTCTAAATCCAAACTTACAAGTTTCTTTTTAAGACTCACCTGGAAGAGAGAAACAGAGAGAAGACAAGATAGCCACGTGAAGATGGAGGCTGGCAAATGCCAACAGTCACCAGAAACTGCAAGAGGCAAGGACTGGTTCTTTCCTCTGGAATCTGGAGAGAGCGTGGCCAGTACTGCTATTTTGATTTCAGACTTTTACCTTCCAGAACTGTGAAAGAGTACATTCTGTTTTAAGCCTGCCATTTGAAAGAGCAGTACATTCAGAGCTTGGGAACAGAAGGCTTACAAGAAACATGACAGCTGCTTCAAAAGTAAACTTTCCGATATCTCTGCACATGTTGCACACTCTCTTTAGACTGTCTCTTCCCAGCTCTGTTATTTGGCTATCTCCTACCTTCCCTCTTTATTTGTGCTGCCTCTGATTGTTTTCTAGATCAGTCTTACCAGAAAGCCTCTATTATTTTAATCTTTCTAGAGAAACGTTTTTGTATTATTGTTTTTAAATCTATTTTTAAATGAATTTTATCCTATTTTTATGGTTTTATTTTTGGGTATTTATTTATCATTTATTTTCCTTTTTTTTTTTTCTTTTCTGATATGGGCATTGTCTGTGGGAGGATATCCAGCAAGAAGAGAGTGGAGGATGATGAAATGTCTTTGTCTAGTCCACAGCGTCCTTCAAGAGCTAGCCATACTGTTTGCAGAAGGGTTTGTCTAACAGAATAGACTCATGTGACTTTTGTAATCTATTGTCTATTTGCATTTGTAAGGTTTATACCAACTGACTTTTTTTCTTAGTAAATGCCCACATTTAATAAGCTGCCCAGAGAGAATTGTGTAGTCCTGATTAATATTGCCTTATATTCTGAAGAGCAAATTGTGGGCTCCTGAAAGGCAAGACATTAAAATATTTTCTCTGGAAGGTATACTTTCTTCATCAAAAGTAAAACCCTTTCTAATTATGTGTACATGTTATTAAGTACCAGAATGCTTTAGGTAAAAATTATAGACTGGTGGAAAAAATGTAAACAATTCCATGTATCCATCTTATAAACCATTTTAGTTCACTCTAATGCAACATTGCCTAATCTAGGTTTTGTGTTTTTAGAGAACTGAGAAAATGGAGACATGTTATAATAAATACAGATACTCACGCTATTCATTTATCAATAAATTAATGGTTTATGCAGCATGTAACAAGTTACTGAGCTAGGTTCTAACACAATAGCAAAAATGTGTTAATATAATCACAGTTTTGAGATATTTCTAATATAGTATAGGAACTAAAACATTATCTGAAGTAAATATAATGTAAAAAGTGACAAATCTCCAAAAAGATATGGATAGGTGCTCTGTGTGCTCACTGCTGAGCTGCCTGTTTCCCTTGGTTCTCATTACAATCTGTGTGCAGTGCCAAAGTTCTTTGGAGTCCTGCGTACACAGTGCTTGGTTCCACTCTCTTGAATTTCTTCTCTTTTTCTAACAATAAAAATGCAATCCTTTTGTTTGTTTCAGAAGCAATAGCACAAAGTTGGAACATCTTAAGCTATTACTTATGCTGGCTTTTGAAATAAATAAGCTATGAATACTTCTCTGAGGTGATCATAACCATTAGGAACAATAAACAAACAAAAACCCAAGGCAATGATTAACATCAGAGTGAAATAATGTCTTATTTCTTTCTAGAGGAGACTGAACATTCTCTTTAATCTGCTCTAACCCCATCGTATACCATTGTTTATGACACTAACAATGACAACAATGCAATGTAACACACTCAGTGACTCATCAGCTCCCACCTTCCAGAGGCACTCAGCTTGCACATACACCATGAGTAATGGCTCATAGAGACATTGCTTAATATCTGTAATCAGTTTTAGTCCGAAGTGATTCTTGAAATGCAGTCTTCTTTTCCAATAAATGATAAATTATAAGGCTTATTGCCTGGCAAAGAGAGAGTCATTTTTTCTCCAGCCAAAGATTTATTTCCCAACCAAGTTGTTTTTGAATCCTTGAATGTCACATTCAGCTGTTTCCATTCCTCTAAACAAGTATCTGCCAATCATCCAGACACAGTGAGGAGCAACGTGGGAGTGTGTAGTTATTTAATGGGAAATATTGCCATCAGAATTGAAGAGATAGCCTGTCAAAATCCAAGAGGGTGGCAAGAAAGAATTCAGGAGGAGATGAAAGAAGGGAGAAAAGGAAGGAGGAGGGAAAAAGTCACACAGACAAGTAGAAAATGGAGCAAGCAGAACATTTCACAAGTAGGAAAACCTCATCAAACTGAGCTAAATAATAAAAATTTTAGTTTTTCAAATGAGGCTAAAATGTTTGAATTATGTTTGGAAGAGGATTTCCTAAGTATAGAAAAACAGTAAACATGATTGCAAGGAGGCTAGTTCATCCACACAGGTAAATTCTTTGCACCTTTCAGGAGTGTGTGTTTGCAAAAACACCAAGAGTGCCTGCTGCTGTGTTCACCAAAGCAGCTTTGTGAGTCTCACCTTCACAGTCCTTCATGAACTCTAGAATTTTGTCACTGTACTACATGCCAGAATTGAGTTTTAAAAGGTTGCATAATTAAGGCTTTTCTCTACCAAATTATTTTAAATTAGTGCAATTATCTGTGAACTAGATTAGGACTAATATGCTAATAATTATTACTTTAAATATTTCAACATTATAACCTTGCCTGGAACCTTATTGATCAAGAGTAACAATCTAAAGGACATCAAGATATATTACAGAGACTAATTCTTTAATTACAGGTGGGTGCTAGACTTCAGTATCAGTATCAGATCCCATGTAAGGTTCTGGGAACCAGCACTGTCATGGATACAGTGGGGAACTACCATTTCCTTCTGAAAATTTTCCTCTCACTTGACTTCCAATTTTAATGTCTCTGCATTTTTCTTCTTTCTCTTTGACCATTATATTCTTAGTCTTTTCCACTGGGTTTCTCTTCCCTATTTATTCCATTTGGTTGGTTTCCACATGGCTCCTTCCCCTACTTGTTCTACATTTCCCCACAGGTGATAGCATCATTTCCAATGGTGCAGAGGAACACATTTTTTTTTAATTGATCTTCTGGTGACTCTCAAATTTATACTTCCTGACTTAGTGTGGGTTCCAAGCCTCAAACTATATTTCCAGCTGGACATACCTACCTGGATATGTTCCACAGGCACTTACAACTTGATATATTTAAACTAAACATACCAGCTCTTTTTTCTCCCAAACTTATTCTGCCTTTGTTCCTTAACTTGAGTGACACCATAAGACTAAATTACTTACATGAGACATTCCTCCCATATCATGCCAATTGATCACTAAGTCAGGCCAATTTTATCTCCACAGTATCTCCCTCTCTGCTTATCAGTCTCTCTACCTTTATCATAATTTGGGCCGCATACTCCTGACACTGCATTCAAACCTCCCAACATATTCCAGTCTCATACCCCACCCAACACTCTACCGCCCCCTCATGTTATAGGCACACTATAGAACTCACCTTTACTTAAATATACACATCCTTCCAAGAAGACTTACCTCTTGTTTCATATTTTATATCAGCCTGAAATGCACTTTTGATATACATACTACTTGTGAAAATCATGTCAAAATTAAGGACACCCACTATGGAGCTAGAGATGGGCTGACCCTAGAAGTCCAGTTATTAAACCTGTAACTCTGCAAAAGTTGATTTATTGTATGCTTCAATTTTCTTATCTGTAAAATGGAAAGAAACCTATATGACTTATGCAATTTTTCCTCATATTTTAAAAATTAAGACTTTATTTGTTTTAGGCTTGCAACAAAATTGAGAGGAAGGTAAATGCATTTCCCATATACCCCGCACCCCAACATACATAACCTTCATCAAATCCACACCCCCACCTGAGTGATACATTTGTCAGATGGTGAACCTACATTTGTCAACTGGTGAACCTACATTTGACAATATCACAACCACCTGGATTTTATAGTTTACATTACAGTTTACTCTTGGTGTTGTAAATTCTGTGAGTTTGAACTAGTGTATTAGACATGTATCCATCATTATGATATCACAAAGATTATTCTCTCTAGTCTAACAATCTTCTGTATTTCACCAATGGTTTTCCAAAAAATGGTTTAAACCATTTTTCACCAATGGTTTCAACCTGGGAGAAGAAGCTAATCATACTTGCCAGAAGTCTTGCTTTTCTACTCCTTCTACCTTCTAAAAATAAATATTGAAAAAAATTATGGACAATTTGAAGGATGCCATATTATTAGCATGCTTGGTGTTCCTAATGATTAATTTGCTCAGGACACCTGTGAGCCTTGATTCAGCCATGACTACAAATAAATAATAAAGTCACTACTTTCCTCCCTTCATTTTCTTTCCAATGTTTTCCCTGTGGTGTTTCATAATATGGCTACTTTCACATCACCCAAGAAAAGAGAAATGGACTTAGACTCAATATGAGCAAACATTTGGCAAGAATATAACAATGTATTGAGATATAAAAACACATCTTTTTTTTTCTGTTTCAAAGATTGAATTTCATCAGTATATAGAACATGCTTCATTATGTTGGTTAGTGATGTCTATTTAAAATAAGATCCCCAAATGCCTTGTCGACTTGCATATTCCTGCAAATGAAGTCCAAAACACATTCCATTGCATTTCCCAGTAAAAACTGTTCACTTTGGATTGAAGCTGTAAGGATGATTGGCCAGTCTATTCTTTTATTTATGTGCCTTTCAAATTCAATCTCAAGCCATTTCAACAATGATTTGATTCAAATATTTCATTTTCAATAAACATTAGATTGCTTGAAAGCCACACTGTACTTTCCTTAACTTTTAATCTGCATATCCTAGCAAGTGCTTGGCACATAGTAGGTGTTCAATTAATTTTTAACACGTGAAGACAATTTGCATAATGCTATTGCAATTAAATCACCCTGCACAGGAATTCTTCCCGTGCGACCCCTTCTTCACAGCCAGTCATTCAGCCAGACAGACCTCAAATCTTTACTAAAACGGAGACCCTAAGACAAAGCTACCCACCCAGAGCACTTTGCAAAACACTAGCTGGCATTGTGATTCCAGTGGTTGGTCATTCAGTCAACAGAGTTTTTTCTCACAACAAGGAAGAGAGATTTCACAATTCTCATAGTTACCCATGTTTTGTTGCCTGTATTTATAGCCCTTTTTCTTAAGACATAAATCTGGTCCATCTAGAGTGGACATTGCCCTTAGAAAAGACCTAAGTAATATATTTCCCATGATAATCTTTTAAAAAATTGACATATATTTGAGCCAGGCATAATCTATGTGCTTGGTACAGTTACATGAAATATTTTTGAGTTATTTCTTTGACATTAAAAATGTCATTTTCATATCTGATAATGTTCATGTGCAATAGTGGGATATCATTTTTGGTGTCTGACTACTGACAGATTTCAAGCACCACTGTGCTCCACTGTCTTCTACCTACTTTGTATAAGCTGATAAGAAAGCCCAGGTGCTCCCTGCCCTGGCACTAGTGGAATGTCAAACCATGCAAGGCCCAGTTTGTGGGCGTGGGACCCTCGCCTCAGCCCACTATATAACACCATAAATTCCAAAGCCAGTCTCGGTTCCATGCTTTTGAGCCTGTCCTGCTATCCCCAGAAAGCCTCATTACATGAGAAATGAAACTTTTCCTACACTCTTGGTGCATGTGAACCAAATATTGGATGGAAAATATGTCTACCTCTGCAAGAAAATATCTGGACTATAACTGGTACGTGGAATATATAATGAACTCTCAGCATGTAATTACAAGAAAATTAGCAACCCAATAAAAATGGACCAAAGATTTAAGCCATCATTTTATAAAATAAGATACATAAGTAGCACATGAGAAAATGTTCAACATCATTAGTGTATAGGAAAAAGCAAATCAAACTAAATATCACCACATGCCAACTAAATGGCTAAAAGAAATTGTTTAATGACAAAACCAAATGCTAGTACCAGAGCAACCAGAATACTTGTGCATTGCCTATAAGCATGTAAAAGGTGCAGGCACTTTAGAAAACAGTGTGCTAGTTTCTTATAAAGTCAAACATGCATGTACCATATAATTCATCAATCCCACTCCTAGGTTAAAAAATGAAAACATATGTATGCAGAAAAACTTGTACACATTTGTTTATATTAGCTTAATCCGAGGCTTCCAAAACTGCAGATAAAACAAATACCTGTAACTGGTGAATTAGCAACCAAACTTTGTATATACGTAGAATATAATACTCCTTAAGACTAAAAGGGATGAACCAATGATAAATGCAACATGGATGAACTTAAACATATTATGCTAAGTAAAAGCCAGACATAAAAACCTTCCTAATATATGATTCCAACTTTGTAACATTATGGAAAAGGTGCAACTCTAGGGAGAAGAAGACGCTCAGTGGTTGCCAGGGACTGTGGAAAGGGGTTGACTCCATAGAGGGAATTTTGGAGAGTGATAGAAATGTTCTCTATCCTTACTACGTTAGTGGTTATATGACATTTACATATGTTAAAATTAATAAAGCTGTACACCACAAAGAGTAGTATTTATTCTATGTGAGTTATCTCTCATAAATGTAGCTGTAAATAAATTGTAATTTTAATTTATCAGTGTCTTCAACACCATTTTAACCAACATGTATAAAATGCATAGAAACACTGTTTCCAAATGATATGGTTTTCTTCAACAAAGAGAAATGTAGGAAGCAAATAAAAATCACAGGATTTTGTGCAGTGAGGATATCAAAGACCAAAAACTTTTTTTCTTGTTTGTCACCTTTTCTTCAACCTTTTCCCTCTGCTTTTACAGACTAGTTGAAGCAAAGATTAAATTCTATCTTTTTAGACTGCTCACTGCAGATTAAGTAAATTCAGGAGTTGGTTTGATGAAAGCATTCTAAATGGTTTGAGTTCATTTAACATTTTGCCTAATTGTATTTTGGCTCATATATCCTATCAATTAAGGGGTAATTTTAGATAAGTGAATATCATTACAGGGAGAAGTATTAAGTGTGGATATTTAAGCATGTACATTGGCTAGAGCCAGAATAATTTGATTAAATAATGTGGACAGATACCCTCTGGATATAATTCTATGAGAAACAAAGGGGAAGAGCATCAGCTCCTTTGGAAATTTAATAGAATAGATAATCTGTGGTCAAACAAGCAAAGACAAGCACTTTACCAAAAATGGGGCTCTCTGTCTTCATTAGAAAAGTTAAAGATGTTCTAAAGAACTCTATTAAGGATAATGATGCTTCTTAAAAGAACTCTGTGTTTCATGGTTTAGGTACTTGATTAAATGGTGAATTCACCTTTTGTTTATCTAGCTGTTCTTGTGTTCTCCTCCTTCACCCTGCCCTTGAGATGTCCAGAAGTGCCATGTAACCAACAGCAACTTTTTCTCCTTATTCATCAAGGCATATCCAACTGTGTCTACTGCTGTCATCAGTTGCCCTGATACCTAAAAATAAACCATATTCTGGGAGTGACGGTATTTAGTTTGGGAGGACAACTCCAAGTTGATTGCCCCATGGATGGGAATGCCTTCTTAAATGGCAATTGGCTAGCAGAGGAAAGAAAAAGTCCTCTATCCTACTTGTTTCCTTTATTTTCAAATAAAAGGCCCTTTACTACTGTAGACAAAAGTGACTTGCCCTTTATTCTACATCTATGTCTCCCACAGAGACTGAAAGGAAGCTGAATATCAAGAGAACAGTGAGGGAGTAACCATAAGCAAGCATGGCAATTGATTGGCAGTTTCAAAGGGACCTTAAAAATAAACCAGTATCTATTTCTCTCTTTGTGAAATGTGATGTAGAAGTGGTTTTTCACCACTGTTCTGTTGCCAAAAATATGATTGATGACACATATATGGAAACATGGTTATTTATTCATTCTAGACATACCCATTCAGCACCTACTATGTACCAGACACTCTTCTAGACACTGGTGGTACAACAAGGAACAAATAGACAATTCCTCCTCATGGACTTTGCTTTCCAGTAATATAGATAGGTAATAAGTAAGTAAGTACTATCTATATCTAAATATATCTGACATGGGGAAGTTTCAGCCATAATATAGAATATACTATAAAAATATAAGGTATATAATTTGTATTTGCAGGTATTACAAAGAAAAATAAAGCAGAGAAAATGACTGGAAGTGTTAGGACACAGTCACAAATCTGGATAGTGGCTGAGATAGTGTTATTGACAAGATTCCACTCCATTTAAAAATCTGGAGGAAGTAAGGGCTTGTGACTTGGGGTATCTGGGAAAGAACATCCAAGGCAGAGTAAACAAATGTAAAAGCCATGAAATAAGATCACACCAAGCATGTTCGGGGAGCAGCAAGGAACTTGGTGTGGCAGGACTAGACTGAATGAAGGAAAAACTAGCAAGGGATGAAGTCAGAGAGGTGAACCCCTTGAGGGTTTTCCAAAACCCCTTGAGCAAAAAAATAAAATGAACTGAAGTACCCTTTAACTGTGTTGTACTGACTGCTGCAGTGAGAATAAATTAAGTGGGGGAAGGGGCACAGAGAAAAGCATAGAGCTTAATTAGGAGGCTCTTCCAGCATAGTGATAGTGACAAAGGTTTAAATCCTAGAAATTTCACTGTACTGGATTGAACAGTCCCCTAAAAATCCCTGCTTCCCATGGACCCTCAGAATGAGACTTTACTCAGAAATAGGGTCTTTGTAGATAAGATTAGTTAAAATAAAGCCATAGTGGATTGAGGTGGGTACTAAAATCAATGAGAAGGCCATATGAAGGCAGAGACACACAGGGACAGGGCCCTGTAAAGATGGAGGCACACCAGGAATTGCTGGCAATCACCAAAAGCAAGAAAGAGGCAAGGACTGATTTTTTTCTTAGAGTCTTCTGAGAGAGTGTGGCCCTGGCAACACCTTGATTTTAGACTTCGGTCTCCAGAATTGTGAGAAAATAAATTTCCGTTATTTTCGCCACCCAGTTGGTGGTATATTGTTATAGCAGCTCTAGGAATCTAATACACTCATAAAGATAGAGCCAAACAGAAATTGCTGACAGATCAAAGAGTGTAATTAGAGAAAGATACATAAAAATACACCAAAATTATAGGTTGATGCAACTGAATGAATGAGGTTTAGAGTCAATATTTGGAGTTCAGTTTTGGACAGCTTTCATTAAATACCCCTATACCTAATCCAGCCATACTATATCTATCTATCTATGTATATCAATCTATCCATATCTATCTATACATGTATATCTGTCCATATCTTAGATAAACCTATATCTAATCTATATCTTAGATTTATATCTACATAGATATCTAGATCTATCTAAGATATAGATAGATCTAGATATCTAGATAGATAGATAGGTAGATATTTTGATAGTTCATTTTTATTGTATTTTTTCCCATTACCTTCACCCCCTATACCCTCTTCCACCTCTACCCCTGCCCCCCACCAACAATCACCACACCGTTGTCTGTGTCCATGAGTCCTTTTTCTTTTTTGCTCACTCCCTTAGCTCCTGCAACCCCTCCCAGAGCAATCAGCATGCTATCTATCTATCTGTGAATCCATCTCTATTTTGCTTAATAGTTCAGTTTGTTCATTGGATTCCACATGTAAGTGAAATTATATGGCATTGCATTTGTCTTTCTCTGACTGGCTTATTTCACTTGGCATAATGTTCTTTAGGTCCATCCACACAGACATGAAGGGCAGAGTTTTTCTTCTTTTTTTACAGCCAACTAGTAATCTATTGTGTAAATATACCATAGCTGTTTTTATCCACTTATCTAGTGGTGGATATTTAGGCTGCTTCAAAATATTGGCTATTGTAAATAATGCTGCAATGAACATAGGGATACATATATTCTTTCAAATTAGTGTCTTGGGTTTCTTTCCAGAAGTGGAATCACTGGGTCATAAGGCAGTTCCATTTTTAATTTTTTGAGGTAACTCCATACTGCTTTCCACATTGGCTGCATTAATCTGCATTAAATTAAAAGACAACCCACTGAATGGGAGAACATATTCACTGATACATCTGATGAGGAGTTTAATATCCAAAATTTATAAACAACTTTTAAAACTCAACACCAAAAAATATCCAATTCAAAAATGGGCAAAGGACCTGAATATCAACTGCTCCAAAGAGGACATATAGATGGCCAATAGACATATAAAAATATGCTTGATATCACCTGAAAAATGCAATTCATCAGAGAAATGCATATTAAAACCACAATGAGATGTCGCCACACATCTGTCAGAATGGCTGTCATCAATACATCAACAAACAACAAGTGCTGACAGTATATGAAGAAAGGAGAATTCTTCAGCCATACAATTTTTAAACTACTAAATGCTAAAGGAGAATAAGTGGAAGGTAAACTATATTGTTGTGTGGACCCCAAGGAAAAAGACATTATTGATTTAATAAAGAGCACAGTTTAATAGATTATTTAAATAAGCATTTGAATAATTAGCACTTAAATAATTATTAAGAAATAAATTGAGTACCCAGTTATACACTAAATCATTCTGCTTTTATTTAGCATATGGATCTGTTTCTCCTTGTCTGCTGCCAACAGAAGCCATATGGAGAATGGCACACTTAGACTGCTGAGTCTAAGTGTTAAGTCAGTTGCCCATGGTGTTATGGTCTGAAACAAGAAGAATTTCACATACAAAACAGCATCATTGACTATGTCTTCATGCAACACTAGGCTTTTCTTCCTTAAGATACCTCAAGGGATACATGCAATAAAACCACCATGAAATATAGGCTTCTGATTAAAAATAATGGTGCATTTTATATTCCCTCTTGCCTTGAAATCCATAAAAAAACAACAAAAGAATGAAAAAAGTCAAACTATCATTTTTCAAGAGATAAAAATGACTGCAACACCAAATCACAAACCAAAATGAATATCTGCCAAATAAAATAAAATTCGCACCCAAATTAGAAATGATGCTGAAAGTTGACACAAACTTCTTCAAACCCTATGCATAAAGGAGATTTTTCTAAAAGTGTCACAGACTATCAAAATGGGAAGCTTTATGACTCAGTTTTAGCAGAGACTGCAAACAGTCAAGCCCCCGCTATCCCAAAGCGAGGTGCCAGAAGACTAATATGGAATTTGCAAAACATGTGGTTGAAAATAGAAATTGCCTCTGTTCACCCACCCTCCCCTCAGAGGAATACATGAGTTGAAATTAAAGCGAGAAGAATGCTTCTGAAAAAGGGTGGTGGGCATCCATGGTTTGTCTCTCTCCAATCTTCACATTTACATCCTTACCCTCACTCTGCCATGGGGAAGGGAGGGGCCTGCTTCTCTCATCTCAGGGAAAAGGAGGGGCACTTCAGGGTGATCACTGAGACAACTAGTCTTGCATACCCTACCCCCACCCTGGGGCTCAGGAAGTACAACAGCTACACTAGGCTGGTCAGGTGAAAGATTGCACAGCAAAGACAGATGGCTGCCCTGGGAACTGCCTGGAGTTTGCCAAGGTGAAGAATGCATGAATTTGAGATAGATTATTTGTTTAAAAGAATTTCAGAAACCAGGTTTTTTCTTAAAAGGCAGCTCAAGGAAAAGTTGTAAGAACTCAAGGAAGGAATGATAAAGAACAGAAGATAAAAGGTAAGCTGGCCGAACTCTGGAAAGAAACAGAAGAGAAAAACAAAAAAATTTTCAGTTCTGAAAACCATATAAGAAACAATCAGTAGAATAAATGTGGCAGAAAACAGTTAGCCATATGGTTGGAAACAAAAGAAAATCATACAGAATAATATAAAAACTAAGAAAAGTGATTAGAAATAAGATTATAGATATTAAAGACAAAGAAATTCAAACATTGTCTATCAAATTGATATCTCTAAAAATAATAACAGAACAAATGATACATAGATTCCATATACTATTGCAAAATTTTCTTAAAGTCTTGAACCTTTATAAAATTAGTGAATTTCAAGGAAAAAGAAAGGATCACATGGGAATCCCTGTAGAAAACTCAAATTACCAAAAATAATTTTTAAATCACATTGCTTTTATATTTCTCTATAATTATATTTAATGCCAAAATTGGTATTAAACTTGTAACAAAAAATTGTTACAAATTTTTGAAGTCAGGTCCCCAAATGTTAATACTGAATTGTTGTCCTTTGAGTCGAATGTGAAAGTATGTACAGACATTCTCAAACATGAGAGAAAACATGTCATGAACTTCACTTGAAAAAAAATACTTGACATTTACCTATTCAACCAAGGATAAATCAACATCAAAAACAATTAGAAATGAAGACATTATAGTAAAAACTCTGGCAGTTAACATAGAATTCATTTATTGAATTTTGTAGAACTGAAGGAATTATGAGGAGAGAACAGAATATATATGTAAAAATTGGGAATTTGAGAGAAAGATAGAATAAGAGGATGAATTTTCTCATGTTTATAGTAGAAAGCCAATTGATAGGCCTACACCTAAAACATATAATTAAAATATATACTCTTATCATGACTCTAATATATGTTATTTTCATTATCTTTCTTTAAACCTGGAGAAATATTGTATAAACTAATAGTTCTTATGATAAAGAAATATTTTTGTGCTAGATAGATCTTATTTTAGAAAATTATGCCTAATTACCTTACACTCTTTGTAAATGCATAGAAAAAATAATACAGACAATATGTACCAGATGTAGACAGTGATTTACTTCTCAGTGGTAGAATTTGGATTAATTTTTAACTTTCTTCTTTTTATTTTTATATATTGCTTCACTGTTTATAATAAGCATGTATAATCCTTGTGAAAATAATTAATTTATAAAAGATAGTCTCCTTATCCTGTATTCAAAATCTTTGGGACCAGATGTGTCTCAAAATTATAATTTTTCTAATTTTAAAGTGATAAGGTGCTTATGGAACACTTTCAAAACCAAAAGTGTTAATATTAAAATGGAAAAAGTAAGGATTTTCACACAAAGGGAAAATTTATGACCATAACTGACTTTTTCAATGTGAGTTCAGTTCAAGTGTCATCAAATAATTTTTTGCAAATTGACAAAATATTTTCCATTTTCAGAGTTCTTTCCATTGTAGTTTTGTGGATAAGGAAATATGAATTATTATACTGAATTTGAATGTGCACTTCAAGTACACAATTTAATATTCTATAATCATCCTAATGCATTTGCGTTTGCAGTCTAAAGATCATGCAGAGTTCTAATTCTTCATTCTCAACATGCTTTTCAAGCTACACAGCGATCTCACATCCCTTTCCTCACTCCCTCCTTTCTGGGTTTCATCATCAGAGGAAAGAAGCAAGGAAGGTAGAGTTGGAAAAATACTAAATTGAAAGTTATAGATTTTATTTTAGCTCTGCTACCTGATAACTGTGTGACTTTGAACAAATCCATTTCCTCAGTGTGACTCTGTTTGCACACATGACCAAACATCTAGCACATTTTAGACCTAATTACAGTTGACCCTTGAGAAACATGTGGGCTAAGGACACTCACTTGGTTTCAGGAATCCTGTAGATACCAAAATCTATGAATGCACAAGACTGTGATATAAAATGATGTAAATCAATACATACAGTTGGCCCTGTGCAAGCATTGACTCCCAGTGCAGATCAAAAACAGTAAGAGTATTTATTGAAAAAAATTTGCTTATAAGTGGACCCACATATGAACCCAGAGATCAGTTCTGAATAGAAAAGAAGGGAGAGATTTGTTAAACAAGAACAACAGTGATTGGAAATGGGAGGTAGTGACCAGGCTGCAGGGTGCAGGAGCTAACAAGTTTGCCTAGGAGACTCAGATCCATTTCAGTATTAACATATGGGCTTTGTTAGCCTATATCAAAACACAGTCTCTTATTTTTCAATCACTTTAGTGTAAGGATATTCAAGGCCACCTAAAAATACATTCCATTTTTCCATATTAGATAATTGGACATAAGTATCAAACTAAATCAAGATTTAACCTGAAGAAGTTTAGTTGGATTCTAAACCAAATCAACTCATCTATAAATGGGCATATCACCTAGTGAAGAAAAACAAGATAGAAATCTTCAGTCTTCAATTTCTATGAATCATTCAAATCAGTTTAGAAATAATGAAAGCATGATTGTCCCTGCTAAAATTCTTGTATAATAGGTATATAAGCATGTTTGTCAGACTTGTGTTTGCGTAAAATACTTTCATTCTGAACAGCTTTTGGCTATGAAAGCAATGAAACTGTGATAAAAAAATCTCTTAAAGACGTAAAAGGCAATTGGATTGCTAAAGTTTCATCAGCAGAAACTCTAGAAAGACTATGTGGAGGAAATTTCCAACTTAACAAGATTTTAGTCTATCAATAAACTGCAATAGAAAGTTGGGCACTTTGGTTGTTGATTGACATGGAAAAGCCTTTAAAACCACATGTCCCTTTGGCAGTTACTTTTCTCAAAGAGAAATTCTGTCATGGATATCCGGTAAGATTGTATCCAACAAGTTGGACTGCTTACGTAAAGGACCCAGGATTCAACATGGCATCATAGTCTTGGGCAACACAGGAAAATGAAATAAAAAGAAGCCAATGGCTTGTTTTCTCTAATTGGCATCCAAATTACCAAGAGGAGTTTTATCCTTAAAGTTTCTTAAGTACTGTGAGTACTGGACTAGAGCTAGAGGGCCTCTGTTTCTGGGCTTGCACTCAAACCAGTAGACCTTCCATTTTTAAGGCCACAGAACATGATAACTTCAGTGATATTACAGGCTCTAGGAAGACAGGTCTGGGGGCTTAGATTTGTAAACCCAGCCATGCCAACAGACCATGCATTGAGTTCAATTGTCCCCACTTTTTGGGAATCTTCATGGGGACCAGCTCAAGACTATGCCCCCAGAACATGTGCATGCAAACACATAGATTGCATTTTTTTTCGAGCAAATAAAATTCATGTTTCTTACAAATATAAGGTTAGACCAGCACTTCTTTCAGCCAGCAGAGCATTATTTAGACACTAGCAACATGAAACCTGTCTGTCTTTTACTTAACTACTTGAAAAATTAGCTTCATCTCCTGTAAAATTAGATTCTTGTCTGAATACATTTCAGGAATGTTGTAGTGTTTAGATATGAGTCTTAATGGGAGTGCTTAAATATTATACCAGCATTCCCAATGTGCCTCTTGGGAGATAAGTTCCTGAAAAGGTTAATAGATATTTTGCAAAAACAAAATAAACAAACAAAATTGCCAGCTCAAATTAAGCTGGGAAAATTTTAGATCTTCACTGCAGAACTTTCCAGAGCTGTAAATCCCTAACATGCAGTGAGAATTTCCAAGGGAGAGGTATAGTATTCACTACTGCCCAACCTACCTCACTTTGGCATTACATTTCAATAATCATCTCAAGGGATATTTTCCAGGATATACTAACTAGGGTTGGCTAATCCACATCCCACAGGCTGCACACAGCCCAGGATGGATATAAATTCAGCCCAACAAAAAATCATAAATTTACTTAAAACCTTTTTTTGCTCATCAGTTTTTGTTAGTGTCTATGTATTTAATGGGTCCCAAGACAACTCTTCTTCTTCCAGTGTGGCCCAGAGACACCTAAAGGTTGCACACCCTTGCAACCTTAAAATGCAGGTCATGTTACAGTGGATGTAAATAAGCTGAGCAGCTTAGGTGGACCTTTAATAGAATTAACCAGAAGGCACAATGGCATTCATGTTTCTGCTTAAGAGTTATCTATATTCACTTTGATAAGGTACAGCACCCATTTATGATAAAAACACTCAGTAAAGTGGGAATAGAGGGAGCATTCCTCAACATAATAAAGGCCATATATGAGACACCTACAGCCAACATCATATTCAATGGGCAAAAACTAAAATCTTCTCCACAAAGATCAGGAACAAGACAAGGATGTCCACTTTCACCACTCTTGTTCAACATAGTATTGGAAGTCTTAACCACAGCAATCAGACAAGAAAAAGAAATAAAAGGCATCCAAATTGGAAAGGAGGAAACAAAACTGTCATTGTTAGCAGATGACAGGATAGTGTACAAAGAAAATCCTATAGACACCACCAAAAAACTGTTTGACCTAATCAATGAATTTGGCAAAACAGCGGGATACAAAGTCAATATCCAGAAATCAAAGGCATTTTGGTACACCAACAATGAAATATCAGAAAGAGAAATCAGGAAAAAATTCCACTTACTATAGCAACAAGGAAAATAAAATACCTAGGAATAAACCTAGCCAAGGAGGTAAAAGGCCTTTACTCAGTAAACTACACAACACTGAAGAAAGAAATTAAGGAAGACACAAACAAATGGAATCATATACCTTGTTCATGGATCGCAAGAATTAACATCATCAAAATGTCCATACTACCCAAAACAATTTATAGATTCAGTGCAATCCCTATTAAAATACCAATTGAAGGTCCACTTCAAAGATATAGAAAAAACATTTCAGAAATTTATATGGAACCATAAATGACCCTGAATAGCTGCAGAAATTTTGAGAAAGAAGAGCAAAGGAGGAGGAATCACAATACCTGATATCAAAATGTATTACAAGGCCACTGTAATCAAAACAGACTGCTACTGGCATAAAAACAGGCACATGGACCAGTGGAACAGAACAGAGAGTCCAGAAATAAACCCAAGTCTCTACAGTCAATTAATATTCGACAGAGGGGGCAGAAGCAAAAAATAGAACAGAGATAGCCTCTTCAAAAAATAGTTTTGGGAGAGCTGGACAGCTACATGCAAAAAAATGAGACTTGACCACCAACTTATACCATACACAAAAATAAATTCAAGGTGGATAAATTCACCTTGAATTTATTTTAAGTAATGACACCATTAAAGTCCTAGAGGAGAACATAGGCAGGAAAATCTCAGATATTCCACTCAGCAATATTTTCACTGATATGTTCCCTAGAGCAAGGGACATAAAGGAAAGAATAAACAAGTGGGATCTCATCAAAATAAAAAGCTTCTGCACAGCTAAAGAAAACAGCATTAAAATGAAAAGAGAGCCAACCATATGGGAAAAACATATTTGCCAATGATACCTCAGACAAGGGTTTAATCTCCAAAATATATGAAGAATTCACACTACTGCACTCTAAGAAGACAAGCAACCCAATTAACAAATGGGCAAAGGACCTGAACAGACACTTCTCCAAGGAGGACATGCAGAGGGTCCAGAGACATATGAAAGGATGCTCAGCATTGCTAGCCATCAGAGAGATGCAAATTAAAACCATAATGAGATACCACTTCACACCAGTCGGCATGACCATCATAAACAAAGCAACAAACAACAAATGTTGGAAAGGGTGTGAAGAAAAGGGAACCCTAGTGCACTAGGGTGGCATGCGCAATGCCTAGTGCAATGTTGGTGGCATTGCAGACTGGTACAACTAGTATGGTAAACAGTGTGGAATTTTCTAAGAAAACTAAAAATGGAACTGCCCTTTGACCCATCAATTCCACTGCTAGGATTATATCCTAAGAATCCTGAAACACCAATCCTAAAGAACCTATGCACCTCAATGTTCATAGCAGCACAATTTATAATAGCCAAGTGCTGGAAGCAATGTAAATGCCCATTATTAGTAAATGAATGGATCAAAACACTGTGGTACACTTACACAATGGAAGTCTATGCAGCAGAAAGAAAGAAGGAGCTCCTACCCTTCATGACAGCATGGATGCATCTGGAGAGCATTATGCTAAGTGAAATAAGCCAGGTCATGAAAGACAAATACCATATGATCTCACCATTAACAGGAACCTAATCAACAAAACAAACAAGCAAGCAAAGTATAGCCAAAGACATTGAAATTGAGAACAGACTGACAATGATCAGAAGGGAGATGGGAGGGGATAATGGGGGAAAAAGGTGAAGAGTTTACAGGAACAATTATACAGGACATATGGACAACAAAAAGGGGGGTGGGAATGGGAGAGGGAGGTAGGGAGGCCTGGGGTGGTGGGGAGGGGTGGGAGGAAAAGGTAGAAAACTGTATTTGCTCAATAAAAAAATACAAAAATAAAACAGGAAAAAAACCTTAATCTTACAAATATTTTTCATTCTGGAAAAAAAGACAAAAGTGGGCAGGAGACTGATCACATGAATCTGGTCAGCAAGGAGAGTAGCGCTGTGACATCCCTGGGTTGATTGATAAATGACTAGTGGGGGTGATTTATAGAGTATGTTGGAAGATGCAAATCCTCTTACATGTAATATGGGGGGAGGAGAATTCTTATTCAAAAATGGTATTCAAAAAGTTGCAGTAGATTAACCAGATGAAAGTTATTAGAACATGGCTGACTCAAGAAGAAAAATTTAACAAAACCAAAAAAGAGAAAAATCATTAAATACACATAGATTCTAAATTGCAAATTAGTTATCAGGACACTATAGTATTGTTTTATCATATGAATTATTTAAGTTAATTATATGCTATAATAAATTAAACAAATTTAATAGTATACATTCCCTTTTTAATAATTATCTCTTACATTGATTTCATAAAGCTCCAATTCCTTCAGCTTTTATTATAGATAAATATCTGAATAATAAGGATCCATATCCAGACATTATAGGTCCCAGGTGGGCAACTTTCCTTAAAAGGTTTAATTCTAACTTGGACACTCACTACAAATGGTATTACTATTATTATTTATTTGTGCAAGTCCAGGTTTATAGCTTACAAACATGAAAAAGCACTAATAGGCTGATCAATTGCTAGGGATGACTTCAGCATAATAATTACCATTATTTGAATCAGAAAAATTGATATTTCTAATGTAAAATATCATTATTGCACAGAATGTTCTAGACCTAATCTATGTATTTAATATAGAAAATAATAACAATTACCACTATTGAGTGACTACAATATTATGTATCCAAGTGATAGAGTCAACATCTAAACCTAGATCTTTCACCCCAAAGTCTCTCCCTCACCACACTGACTCAGGGGGTATTACTTTAAATAAATGATTATGGTAAGGTTGCAGAATACATGGTTAATATACAAAGGTCAATTTTTATGTGCCAGTAATGAATAGTGAAATTAAAATACAATGCCATTTACATTAGCACCCACAGTTGAACTACTTAGGTATAAATCTAAAAAATATGTACAAGATCAATATAAGAAAACTATAATATTCCAATGAATAAAATCAAAGCAAACTTAAATAAATGGAGGTATATTCCATGTTCATGGATAAGAAGACTCAATATTATCAGAATGTCAGTTCTTCCCAACTTGACCTATACAATAAATACAATCTCAGTCAAAATCCCAGTAAGGTATCTTGTGGATGTAGAATAATTCTAAAGTTTATATGGAGAGGCGAAATATTCAGAGTAGCTAACACAACATTGAAGGAGAAGAATAAAGTTGGAAGATGACACCACCTGCCTTCAAGACTACAGTAATCAAGACTGTGCTATTGGCAAGTCTGTTGACTAATAGACCAGTGGAATAAAGGAGAGATCCCAGAAATAGATCTACAGAAATACAGTCAACTGATTGTTGATGTAGGAGCAAAGGCAATACAGGGAAACAAAGATAGCGTTTTCAACAAATGGTGCTGGAACAACTGGACATCTACATGCAAAAAGAAAACTATTCTGGACATAGACCCTTCACAAAATTAACAGAAAATGCATAACTTACCTGAATGTAAAATGTAAAACTATAAAACTCCTAGAAGTTAACATAGGATAAAACCTAGATTATCTTGGTTATGGTGATGATTTTAGATGGGCACAATCTATGCAAAAAATAATGGATAAGCTAGATTTCATTAAAATTAAAACTTCCACTCTGTGAAAGACAGTGCCAAGAGAATGAGGAGTCAAGGCACAGACTGGGAGAAAATGTTTGTAAAAGACATTCCTGATAAAGGACTGCTATCCAAAATATACAAAGAATTCTTAAAACTCAGTAATAAGAAAATAAAAACCCCATGACAAAACAGACCGAAGACCTTAATGAACACCTCACCAAAAAAGATATATAGATGGCAAATATGCATATGAAAAGATGTCGCACATGAAAAGGTATTAGAGAAATACAAATTAAAACAATGCAATACTAGTACACACCTGTGCTCAAAATTCAGAACACTGAAACACCAAATGATGATGAGGATATAGAGCAACAAGAATCATTTTTCATTGCTGATCAAAAAGCAAAGTGCTGATACAGCCATTTTGTAAGAGACTGGGAGTTTCTTACAAAACTAAACATACTGTTACCATATAATCTAGCAATCACACTCCTTGCTATTTACCCAAAGGAGTTAAAAATTATGTTCACACAAAAACCTAAACGCACATGTTTATTGCAGCTTTATTCATAATTGCCAAAACTTGGAATTAAGCAAGATACCCTTCAGTAGGAAAATGGATGAATAAACTGTGATACATTCAGGCAATGGAATATTATTCAGCACTAAAAAGAAATGAGCAATTGAGTCATGAAAAAGACATGGAGGACACTTAAATGAATGTTATTAATTTTAAAAAGCTAATCTGAAAATACTATATATTGTATGATTCCAACCACATGACATTCTAAAAAGACAAAATTCTGGAGACAATAAAGAGATCAATGGTTGCCGGGGCTTGGGAGTTATGGAGAGGATGAATAGGCAGAGCACAGAGGATTTTTAGGGCAGTGAAGATATTCTATATGATATTATAATGATAGATACATGTCTGTATATTTGTCCAAATCCATAGAATGTACACCAAAAGTGAACCCGAAGATAAAATATCGACAATGGGAGATTATGAAGTGTCAAAATATGTTCAGCATTTGTAAGAAACGTAATTGCTCTAGTTGTGGGTGTTGATTAAGAGCGGGGAGGCTTTACATGTGGGGCAGAGGGTATATGGGTATACTCTGTACCTTCCTCTCAATTTTGCTATGAACTTAGAACTGCTCTAAAAATAATAAACTCTTAATAAATAAAAGAAATTGGCAGAAAAATTAAAATGTTTTAGTCCAAATGTTTGAAGGTGGTTTGTAAAAAATTTTATACTTTCTTTGAAATTATCTTCTTATCACTGTTAGAAAACAATCCTTACCTGGATTGTGTTATAATGTTGATCCCAAACAGTAATTCCTATTTGCCTAATAATTATAATGGGTGGTTGGAAAGCATCAAATGTTAACCACTTGGTCATCTTTGTGTTTGGAAGAAAAGTGAATTGGCCTTTAATTGATTTGAAGAAGCTTCTTAATGGGTAATACTAACAAAACAGTTATTGTGGCTCTGCAAATAACTATAAGAAAACTTAACTTCTGCCCTGGCTGGTGTAGCTCAGTGGATTGAGTGCGGGCTGAGAACCAAAGGGTCACCAGTTTGATTCCCAGTCAGGGCACATGCCTGGGTTGCAGGCCAGGTCCCCAGTGGGGGCCACGTGACAGGCAACCACACATTGATGTTTCTCTGCCTCCCTTTCTCCTTCCCTTCCCCCTCTCTAAAAATAAATAAATAAAATCTTTAAAAAAAAGAAACCTTAACTTCTAACAATCATAATCATTTTGCTCAAGAACCTACAGTCCAGAAAGAACCCAGTGAAGACAATTCATTTCTACCCAACATGGGGTAGGGCCAGGGAAGTTCAATGGTTAGTGAAAGACTTGTTTACTCGTATGTGTGTTATTTGATGCTCTCACTTGGCTGGGACCTCTCTTCCTTTGTATGTGGTCCTCTTTTTGTGGTCTCTCCACATGGGCTACTCTGGTCTTCTTCACAGCAAGGTGACTGTTGTATTGAGCAAAGCAAAAGCTGTATTGCTATTATGACTTATACTAACAAGCCAAATAGCATCATTTTGGTAGTAGTGATTTATTGGTCAGAACAGTCACAAGACTCCACCCAAATTCAAGGATGGGAGATACAGTTTCAACTCTCAAAGGCAGGAAAAGACCATATGTATATTCACACAACTATCTTTGGAAAATACAACCTACTACAATGTTCCTAGAAGCCAAATCTCTTCTTAAGATTTCTTATTTTTCTGTCTGGAGAACTATAAACAAAAGCTATAATAAATAACAAAGGATATAGCTGAAATATGAGGCCTGTCCAGAAAGTATACAGCCATGCAATGTGTAAAAAGAGACATTTATTAAAGAAGATAGAAGGTACAAGAAACATCATACATAAAACAATGATGCCTCAGTCACCTTCAAAGTAGGCATCTTGGGATCTTACACCGTTTTCCCAGTCACCATTATCTGTCTTGTCTTAATCTCCTGATTCTCATCAATGTTCTGAAATATCTCCCCTTTTAAAGGTGTTTTTAGTTTTGGGAAAAGCCGGAAGTTGCAGGGTGCCAAATCTGGGCTATAGGAGAGCTGCATCATGTTGGTGATTTAATGTTTCACCAAAAAACTCTGCATGAAATGCGATGCCTGAGCAGGCTCATTGTTGTGATAAGGCTGCAAATCACCAGTTGCCACAGCTGTGGCCTTCTAAATCAACCAAACAGTTTCTGTGGAGGAATGTTCAAGCTTAATCCAAAATTTAATACAGATTTATTGCTCTACTCAGTCATTTTGAATGCGACAGCCACACAGTACACATGCTCACTCAACAGCTTCTACCACACCCACTGACTGGTATAGTGAAGTCATTGTTGTTCACACATGTTCTTTCCAGTCCACTCTCCTTGGCTGTCAGGTTACAGCAATGTTGCACAGACCATTCTCATTATATTAACAATAGTTGGACTTTTTCCAGGCAGACCTCGTACATCGTCTGATATGGCACAAGGCTTTCTATTGACACAATCTTATTTCAAATATTCAGTTATTTAAAAATAGATAAATAACTTATTCATTAAAAATTCTAATTTGAGATAGTATAAGAAGACAGGTGCTTTCAGTAAGTAAAGGCAGAAATTTCTGAAACCCAAATTAGCTTGTTAGTGTCAGTTAATAAAGCATATCAGTATAACTTTCCTAAGTCTTGGTTCTAGTTATTGGTGCAAGGCAATTGTCTAACATTTACTCTCAATTTTTTAACAAGAAAAAATGAAATAAGTTAGTTTGTGCTTAAAATATAAAATTTAAAAATTCCCTGATGGCACAATTAGGCTATTCTAACATTTTAAAAGAGGGGAAATAGAATGAATGTGCTATTAATTAATTTAGTATAATGTGGAATGATTTAGAATGGGATGGAAAAAGAGAAAAGATAACAGAGAAACTGTAATGCTCCAATATATTCCTCCTTTCAGTATTCATATAAGTATGCTACTTGTATGCAAGTTATTACTTCACATTATACATATGTAATGTATGTGTGATGTATGTAATATATGATGTTATTATATAGTATATGCAATATATCACATATGTAATATACTATATATTATATATAACTTGCATTTTTATCTTGCTTTCACAATAGATCTGTATTAACTCTTGGCTTCTAACCCACTGTGCTGTGGATATTGGATGCATGCTGTAAAAATTTAATGACAATGAAGTGAGGTAATTAATTTGTACATTATTTACTTTATATTATATCTGAATAATTAATTTTGGTCAGAAGGACTTTTTTTTGGACGGAGCAATGAGATTCTATTATGGGGCTTTTGCTCCTCGTACAACTGCAAAAGTGTCTTAGGTGGTCAATGCTTGAGGAAAGGAAACAGTACTTACTTTGTTTTATTGCTCACAGATTACTTCAAATTATTCTCACAGGCATCTGCTTCAATTAACATCCAATCTATTACTCATCTACTTTTGTTTTCAAGAATGAACATCTTTATAGTATAATTGGGTTTTTTCTTCCTTAAACAAAGCATTTTGCCAAATTACCTTTGACAAAAGCCACTTTTAGATAGGTAGATAGATAAGTATTATGTTTTAAGATAAAAACCAGAAAGACATGATGCTGAGTCTTCTGCAAAGGAAAAAGGTACATAGTGCCCTGAATGTTTTCCACAGAATACCCAAGGTTAATGAAAGGAGCTCAAGTTTTCAATCCACATGGACTTGGTTTAAACATACCTTGTGACAGGAGTAATATTAATAAGCCACTTATCTCTGAAAATCATTCTGTTTACATAAAAAATATAAATAATAATCCCTATCTTGTAGGACTGTCCCAGGGATTAAGTGGAATAACATGCAAAAATGTATGACCCTGAGTAAACAATCAATAAATTCTATTTTATCATCACTATCCAACTTAGTTGCTATATTTTTCTGTTTCTGATTTTTTAACCATTTTTGTTTGGGTTTTAATGTGATAGGTGAAGATTTTAAAATTGCACACATCCAATCACACACATGCACACACACCTTTATCTTTTTAAAAAGAACTTTTCCTGACTTCTGGTTGAATAGGTAAATGCTGTGCTTGCTTCCTCCTACAACCACACCAACTACAGAACAATCATCATTGAGAACTGCCTGAAGTCTTGTTAAATAGAAGTCCTATAACTAAGGACATAAAGAAGAAGCCATGTCAAAATTGGTAGGATGGCAGAGATGCAGGCTAGTCTCACAGCCATGTGTGGTGGATAAAAATCAGGAGGGATACCTTGGCTTCAGAGGTCCCCATGAAGAGCACAGGGTCCCAGCTCAACACCAGGAACCCAGCCTAGGGTTTCAGTGTCAAGAAGAGAAGTCCCCATAACTTATGGCTGTAAAAACCAGCAGGGAGTGTGGCTAAAGGAATCTCATTTGGGTGAGAAGGTCCTACTGGAAAGCCAGATCTTTCTCTTAAAGGGCCCATGCACAGACTTATTCATTCTGAGCTCTATCTCAGAGCAGCAGTTTGAAAAGCAATGGGGACATACAAGGAAGAACTGAATTGTCTGGTTTTGGAGTGAGCACTGAAGAGGCAACTTTCTCCCAGACAAAAGTATTAGAAGAAACCATTGTTCATTTTTTTGAGCCCTTTCTGCACCCAGCTGGCAGGCACAGGGAGCACCAAATCTGAGTCTTCATAAACCTGGCTAACACCATTTGCTTCACCCTGGTGACTCCCTGAAACCTGGCTCCACCCAACTTATGGGCCCACTCAAGCCACTCCCAGTAGTTTTTCCATACAAACATCCTTTCTTAGCTCATGTGAGGACTTTTGTAAAATCTCTCAAAGGTTCACAAACTCCAATAAGAAACATCTGGGCTTAGCATGCCCAGTACCTCTTGCTAAGCAGCCCCAGCCTGACACTAGTGGTGGCCAGCCACAGTTCACAGCTTAGCCTCTCACAGGCACCTCCAAGTATACAGCACAAGCTGCAACAGTCTGCAGATTACTTTGTAGTTCATACCAAGTGACACAAATAGGGTCTAACCTTGACCTGCACCAGAGCACCTCATAAGACCACAGAAAGAACATACCCAAGGGCCAAATTCAGACCACACCAGGGCATCATCCAACCACCTCCACTAATGACACCTCCAAAGGGCAGACTTGGCAGGCACCAGAGCCCCACTAAAGTGAATCCTACTCTGTAAGGTCATCTTCTGCAGAACAGCCCCTCCACTGAATATTAATCCTTTCCACTGATATACCAATGTTAATCAAGGCTCAATTACAACAGGAGGGAACACACAACTGACACAAGGCACACAAACACATGGAGCCCACAGTTCAGGTGACCAGGGAGACTGCACCACTAGGCCCCACAGGACACCTACAGAAGGCCACTCTACATGGCCAGTAGACACAGCAGTTCTACCTAATACATAGGAACAAACACAGGGAGGTGGCCAAAATGTGGAGGAAAAGATACATGTTCAAAATGAAAGAACAGAACAGAACTCCAGAAAAAAAGGACTAAAAATGGAGACAAGCAATCTAATAAATGCAGAGTTCAAAACACTGGTCATAAGGACACTCTATTAACTTAGAAGAATAGATGATCTCAGTGAGAACTTCAACAAAGAGATAGGAAATGTAAAAATGGAGATAAAAACATAAAAAACAGAAATGAATAATATAGTATCAGAGATGAATATTATAATGTCTGAGATGAAGAATACCCTAAAAGAAATTGAGGCAGGAGAGAGAATAGAAACAAGGAAGTCCTGAGACACTGCAGCTGTCGTCAGTCAACATCCTGATTTCCAAGAATCACCTTGTGTCACCTGGTAAGTAACCATACTTGTGCACCAGAGCTTCAGTTGCACTTTTGCCTCATTATCCTAAATTATTATTGTGGTATCCTCCCCATGTGGGAAATCAAGGAGATTTATGGGACCCAATAAAGCCTGCACATGTTTGGCAGAAGGGAGCCATTCTCTGGTCAGATATAGCCCACTCCCATATTTTGGGCTTAATAAATCTTGCTTGCTTTGCTTCTTCACTTATCTTTGTGTAGTCTGTTGAATTCTTTGTTCATGACCACCAAGAGCCTGGACTCTGTCTCCATCTGCAACAGAATCAACAGCAGGATAGACAAAGCAAATGATCAAAGCAACAATTTGAAGACACAGTAGCAGAAAACACCCAAACAGAACAGCAAAAAGAAAAAAAATGAGTGTTTTGCAGCCTTTTAAGTCTGGGAAGGTTCACATGGAATTCAAGCAGATGGAAGAAAATTCAAGGACCTGTGGGGATATCTGATATGCCTTTATAACTGGGTGAGGGGATCCATACCCTAAAAACCATGTGTTGTACTGTGGAAAGTCCCAACTCCCTTATATACTAAATGCACACAAAACCAGCAGGGTGCCAAGATATTATATAACAATGCATGATTATATGCATGTGGGACCATGCTCAAGGTTATGTGAATACTGCTTATCATAGTTGCCCGGAGATCTGGGTGAGGGAGCCTGGCTGACTTCACTTTCCCTGCAATGAGTGTAGTATAAGGGACCTTTGGAACACCACCAAGCATACCAACATTTGCATCATAGTGTACAAGAATTGAAAACCTATTAGAAGAACTAACGATGAAAAACTACCCTAATTTGGCAAAGGAAATAGACATACAAATCCAGGAAGTTCAGAGTTCTGAACAAGATGGACCTAAAGAGGCCCACACCAAGACATATAATAGTTAAAATGCCAAAGGTTAAAGACAAAGAGAGAATCTTAAAACTAGCAAGAGAAAAGCAGTTAGTAACCTACGAGAAAGCTCCCATAAGAGTGTCTCAGATTTCTCCTTGAAACTTTGCAGGCCAGAAGGGATTGGTATGAAATATTCAAAGGGATGAAAAGCAAGAATCTACAATCAAGATTACTCTACCCAGCAAAGCTATTATTTAGAATTGAATGCAGATAAAGAACTTCCCAGACAAGAAAAAGCTAAAGGAGTTAATCATTACCAAACCATCATTGTAAGAAATTTGAAAGGAACAATTTTAAGAAAAAAATAAATGAAAAATATGAACAATAAAATGGCAACAACTACCATCTACCAATAATTAATTTAAATATAAATAAATTAAATGTCCCAATCAAAAGATGCAGTGTGATTGAATGGATAAGAAAACAAAACCCATACATATGCTCTCTACAAAAGATCCACTTCAGATTGAAGGACACAAACAGACTGAGTTTGTGTAAAGGGGTGGAAAAAGATATTTCATGGGTATGGAAATGGAAAAAAGGTTAGTGTATGTAATTACATCAGACAAAATAGACCTTAAAACAATGCTATAACGAGAAACAAGGAAGGATCCAGCAAATCCACTTCTGGGTATTCATCTGAATAAACCCAAAACACTGATTCAAAAAGACATATGCACTGCTATATTCATTACAGCATTATTTACAATAGCCCAGATATGGGTAACCTAAGTATAAAGAATAGATGATATGTAAATATACTATATTATATGTTATATTATACATATTATATTATGTGTGTATAATACATACATATTATATATGATGGAATTATACTCAGCTATAAAAAAGAATGAAATCCTGCTGGCTGCAACAGTATGGATGTACCTAGAAGGTACTGTGCTGAGTGAAATAAGTCAGACAGAGAGGGACACATACCATATGGTTTCACTTATATGGGGAACTTAAAAATAAAGAAACAAGTAAAACAGAAACAAACTCAGAGATACAGAGAACATTCTGATGGTTGCCAGATGAGAGGGGGATTGGGAGATGGGTGAAAAAAAGGGAATGAATTAAGATGGTCAAATTACCAGTTATAAAAACAGTCATGGTACTGCATAGGGAATATAGTCAATAATATTGCAATAACTATATATGATGTCAGATGGGTACTAGACTAGTCAATATGATCACTCATGAATTACATAAATGTCTAATCACTATGTTGTTCACTTGAAACTAATATAATATATGTTAACTATAATTGAAAAATAAAACTTATTTTAAAATAATAAAGAGAACTTTCACCTTCCTTTCTTTTTTCCTTCCTTTTCTCCTACCTTCCTTCCTCCCTTTGTTTCTCCTGTCTCTCTTCATCCTACCTTTATTTCTTCTTCTTTCCAGGTATCTCAGTATGTGCAACATGCCAAGCACCTGTATCAGACACCAGTTATGCAGAAAAAAAGCATCAGGTGCATGTTTTGATGATGATTTACCCTCTATAATGAGGAAAGAGCATTTGAACAAATAAGCAGGTACAGCCATAGTTAGAGATGAGAAATAAAGGAGTTGAAAGTACTAGAAGGGTAATAATTAAACAGAAATAAAGCACAGTGTTCTGGGGGAATTGCCATTTCCCCCATCCACCTCCACACACATCCTCTTAATCATTCTGTGACTTTCTCAACCCTGCTGGTACCTAGGAAGTCTGGGTCCCTGAGGGTGGCCTCAAGTGTGCTCCCTGTCCTCAGGCTTCCCATTGAGTTCTGCCAAGGTAAGATTGAGGGGCAAAAGTACAGAGACATCAGTATTTCCCCTTGCCCTCTCTCCATGTTCTGATGTCATATCTGTGCCAACAGCTTCATCCCTTGCAACCACAACTCCCACTAGAAAATTCCTTCTTCATGGGACTAGCTTACCTTGGGCTCAGATAATGGCACAGCCTCCTCACAGCTTTTCAGTGTTGCTAGTCTCTGGGTGCCTCGCCTTCAGTGCTTGTCTCTACCCAGCTCTCACCTCTAAAGTCTCTTCAGGTGGACTATTTGGTGTGCATTCTGTTTCTAGCCTGCAAACTGACTTTTACAGAAGGAGTTGGCCATGTGAAATGCTTGAAAGGATCAATGCAGGGAGAGGAGCAGCACCTGTGAAGTTTCCAGTGTGGTCAAGAGCTTGCAAGATGGAGGAAATAGGAGGGAGGGCTGTGTGGTTGAAGTCCTGGGAGTGAGGAGGAAGTGGAGTGAGATGACGTTGTAGAGGTGACAGAGGCCAGAGCATAAGGGCCTCGAGGCCATATAAGAAGTCTGAGTTTTATTTACTAGTAAATTTACCACTTCTCACATTTAAAAACAAGTTACTTGCTAATTCAAAGTGTTCTCTCTTTAACCATGAGACACAAGCCAGGAATGGGTTAGGAACAACTATGTCTCTCAAGAGAAGAATTAGCTTTATTTTTATTTCATTTTTTCACTTAAAATTTTTTTATTGTTGTTCAATTATAGTTGTCTCCATTTTTCCCCTTTTACTCTCCTCTGCCCTACCCACCCCCCACCTACCACATTCAATCCTCCCCCTACCCTGTTGTCTTTGTCCATGGGTCCTTTAAACATGTTCCTGGACTTGACCCTTCCCCTTCTTTCCCTCGTTATCCCCCTCCCCCTTCCCTTCTGGTCACTGTCAGTTTGTTCTTTATTTCCATGTTTCTGGTTCTATTTTGCCCACTTGTTTGTTTTGTTAATTAGGTTCTACTTATAGGTGAGATCATATTGTGTTTGTCTTTTACCACCTGGCTTATGTCACTTAGCATAACACTCTCCAGTTCTATCCATACTGTCACAAAGGGTAAGAGTTCCTTCATTCTTTCTGCTACATAGTATTCCATTGTGCCACAGTTTTTTGATCCACTCATTTACTGGTGGGTATCTAGGCTGTTTCTAGCACTTGGCTATTGTAAATAGTGTTGCTATGAACATTGATAAGCAGGAAAATTTCAGATATTCCATGCAGCAATATTTTCACAGATATGTCCCCTAGAGAAAGGGATATAAAGGAAAAAATAAACAAATGGGACTATATAAAATTAAAAAGCTTCTGCATGGCTAAAGAAAACATCAGCAAATCAATCATATGGGAAAATATATTTGCCAATGACACCTCAGACAAGGGTTTAATCTCCAAAATATATAAAGCACTACACAACTCCACCAGGAAGACAAACAATCCAATTAAAAATGGGCAAAGGACCTGAAGAGACACTTCTCCAAGAAGTACATAGGGTTGGCCCATAGGTATATGAAAGGATGTTCAGCATCACTAGCCATCAAAGAAATGCAAATCAAAATCACAATGAGATACCATTTCACACCTCTCAGAATGGCCATCATAAACAAACCAACAAATAACAAGTGCTCGTGAGGTTGTAGAGAAAAGGGAACCCTAGTGTACTGTTGGTGGGAATGCAGACTGGTACAGCCACTGTGGAAAACAGTATGGAATTTCCTCAAAAAACTAAAAATGGAACTAGTTTTTTGACCTGGCAATTCCACTGCTGGAATTATACCCTAAGAATCTTGAAACACCAATTCAAAAGAACCTATTTTTATTTTATTTTTCATGTTGTTTTGTTGTCATTGATGTTATTCTTGTCATGAAAGGCTTAGTTTAGAATGAATACCTAGAATAAAATGTAGTTTGTACTATAAAATATACCTCACTGTCTTGAAATTCTCAGTTTTATTTCTGTCATATAGTACTTTACAAAGATAAAGGGTTATTATCATTCTTTGATAACATCAAAGCATATATTTTTATCAGTGGATCAGATACATTCATTACTTTATTGCTAAGCACATTCAATTTGTTTCAAGCCTACTCTATTCTAAACCACTGTCCCATTTATCCCTTTGTTCCTTTGTTTGACATCAAAACATTATCTAAACTAAAGCAGTAGGAAGCCAGAGAAATGAGGGAAGCCCTACAGTGGTCTGTGTTGGTCTTTTTTTTTTTTTTTTCACTCACTTCCAAGAGTCCTTTGCATCATCTGCTTAAAGAGGAGGTGAGCCAAGCCTCTCCCAGAACCAGCTGAAGGGCTGTGGCAATGTTCTTCCTTGCTGGGAAGTTCACTTTTATGACAAGCAGAATGTACCCTTTTGCCATATTTCTCCCTCCTCACTGTCTTCTTCTTGACTTGTGTCCTTTGTCACAGTTTGAGTCATTTCTAGAGACCAATGGTCCTTGGAATTACTTGGGATCCCTTCTTATTTTATGTCCTCATCTGATCTAACACCACCTTCTCTGGATGTTATCATCTTGATCAACCTATGACATTATTTTCCTCACTTCATGATCCCCAAATCTTGCTATTCAAATCTTGCTAAAATGGCTTCTTTGTTTATATCATAAAATACAAACTTTCTTCTTGGCTTTTAAGACCTTCATTATCTGCTTCCATATTTCCTTTGCATGGGGCCAAGAATCTTGAAGTCAACTTTCATTTCCCTTTTTCTCTTATCCTGGTTCAATCCATCAGAAAAGTTTTTAGACTCTACCTTGAAGATACATACACTTCTTAAAAGTTCCACAACTACTACTTGTTCCCAGCCACCATTATCATGTTTTTGCTGGATTACAGCTTTTAACTGCCACCCCCACTTTTACCCTAGTGGGCCATTCCCCACACTGTTAAAACCTAAGCCAGGCAAATGTCATCATTTGCTCGAACTCCTGCAGGTTCTCCATATTTCTCTCAGATTAAAAGCCAAAGTCTTTAGAATGAACTTCAGAGTTTACATGACCTGCAACCCCACCTTCTCATCCCTAACCTCATCTCTTACTACTTTTTCCCTCACCCCATTCTATGCATTGGTCTTCTTGAACACACTAGGCACACTCCTGACATAGGGACTTTGTACTAACCAGTATTTACAAAGTACTGGAATATTTTTTTTCTAGATACCACACAAGTAACTCCTTCACCTTCAAGTCCAAACTTAAATGTCACCATTTCAATGAATTCTACTAGGAAGCCCTGCATCACTAAGCATAAGTTATATATATCATACTGTGACAATAAATAGCATCCAAAGCTCAGCACCTTAACACAACACAAACATACTTCTAGCTCACCTATGTATCTACACAGGTCTACTGGTAGTTCTTGGTCTTACAGTCACTCAAGGACCCAGACTAATGGCAGTTCCATTTTAACATGTATTTGTACTTGCACCATCACCACTCAGAAAAAAAGATGAGCTCCCTTGTCTTACAAAGGAAATTAAATGCTGTCAACCAGAAGAGACGCATATTACTTGTACTTAACATTTCGCATGTTAAAGCAAGTCACATAGTCAGGCTTAACTTCAATAGATAAAGGAAAAAACATCTCACCCTTTGCCTGAAAGGAGAGCCAGAATATATGAGAACAGCCTGCATTTGTTATCTGTTGTCCCAATAATGATGCACAGCAAACAACTGAAATATCCCAATGGCACACAACATTAGTGTTTATTGCTTATGCTTCTGGGGTCACTGGTTAGATGGGCCTGCTGCTCCTGGCTGTGCCAGCTCACCTGCACGGGGGGCAGGGACGCAGCTTGTGTTGGATGATCTAGTCTGGTCTCAGGTGGGAGATCTACTCCGTGTGTCTCTAATCTTCTAACGGACTAGCTCATGCATGTTCTTATGGTGATGGAAAGAGGCATAAGGCAGAGCAATCATAAACACACAAGGGCATAGGCTTAAAACTAGGTTTAATACACTGAAGTTTTCTATTTCTTAATCTAATAACTCTGAAAAAACACTGCCAAAGTTTATAATAGTTGCATTGTGTTTTATACTACTAAGTATTAAGTTTTCCATGCTCTTTCTATGTGTTGATTCTAAATATTGAAAGGAACAAATAGAATTTACAATGTTATGACTATCAATGTTTCAATTAGATTGAATTTGGCTTCAAGTAACAGAATATCTAGCCAAAACCTCTTAAACAGTGAAGGGTTTATTGCCCCCTTACTAGGCAATAAAAAGTCTACTTATTTGTAGACTGTTTTAGTTAATTTTGAATTTAAAGAATGTTTAAGCTTGAAGTATAATTTTTCTGTAATTTTCATGACTTTTCCCTCAGAGTTACAATATTAGCTATAGTAGTTTCAGGTGCTATATCCTTACAAAACAACATAAACTCAGGAAGGAGCCAGTCATTGCCTATGTTCCTTTTAAAGAGTATGTAAATCTTTTGCTAAAAACACTCCTAAGAGGATTTTGTCTCGTATTTCATTGGTCAGGATTGCATTATTTTGTTACACATGCCAATGCATAAAATAATCACTTAGAAGGAAAATAAAGTTTTCACGATTGCCTTAAACTTTTTAGTATTCATCCTCTGAATTAGGATGAAACCCATATAATGCATAGTAATACCTAAACACATGTGGATATTGTTGGAAGGAATAAGGGAAGGAACACTTGTTGAGATGCAGAAAACACTTTGTTACCCAACACCCATACAAATACTGTGTTCTATACAGGACCTTCAAACATGCCCAGTCCTACGTAGAACATTCTTAGCCACTTTTCAAAGGAGATGACCCCAAGTCGCATCATTTACTATGTTATATTAAGCTTTAAGTTTAGCATCTCTGGAGTTGTACAGTAATCTCTACCATAATTAAATATGCTTTCTTGTGTTCCAAGAACCTGAGTCCAAAAGACAAGTTGTTCACTGCAAATATACATAACTTGTAATGATGGAAGGAATAAGCTAACTTCTTCTTTTGAATATCCCATTGGAAGAAGGGGGATATGGCAAAGCATACAAAATAATCATTGTCCTCAGTCCTGTGGTCTTGTTAACTCTGCTCTCTGGAAGGACTTCTGCTTGTCATACTTCCCCTGCTTGCTCTTGATTATTCCCTTTCGGAAAATCATGTTTGCTAGTTGTAATCTAAAGCAACAGTTCAGATGGTGATTAGAAAGTTCTAGAAACTACAGAGATTTAGCATTCCATTTCCTCTCAGGTAAGTGCAAGGGTCTCAGTGTTTTCTCAAAAGCTGAACATCACAGGTTAATGTCACCATGTTTAAAATGTCTTTGGCAATACACTTTCTTTAATAACTGAGTGTGCTTCCAGTGTAACTATCTCTAGACAATTTCAAAAACTAATAATCAATGGTAAAACTCTTGTCTAAACATGACCTTTGAGAATTCCTACCTCGTCTCTGCCTTTTATTTGTGCTCCTTCCTCAGTGCAGAGTGAAACAAGTCTTCAAATGGAAGAGACGACCACCCTCTCTCTGATTAAGGCAGCCACATTTTCCCTCTTTGTTAAGCAGAGAATTCTTAGGAGAGTTTCTTAGGAGAGACTTATGGACACACTTTTACCAATCTTATCTTTTGCTGTCTAATGTTTTCACATCTCTACTTGTTCTAAATACTTTATATGTAAGTAAAACATAAAATATTGGCTTTTGTAGTGAGAAATCTATATTTTTTAAGTTTTATTGCTGGTAGCTTTTAAGACTCATGCCTCCCCTCTCGGTTTGTGCCCAACATCTGCACCAGCTGATAAGGAAGCTGGGGTGGTTCCTCCTTTAGCGCAAGTGGGAGATTGACACAATGCAAACCCCTTTCAACACACAAACCCTTATCCTGGCCCCATCCCCTAACCACCATAACAACCCAGGCCAGCTGCCTTTCCTTGCTCTCTCAATCCATTTTGGACCTGCTTGAGAGGCCTGCCCTGCTCGCTTCCCAAAGACATCAATTATGTAAGTAATACAAAATTTTTAAGTAATAAAATTGTTATGCCTTCTTCGTGTGTGTGCAGCATTCAAGCCAAACTTCAGGTGGGGATCCATCTGCCTTTGCAGACAATCATACAGCTTTTCTAGTGGTATTCTCCATTAACTTATATTGCAAGCCACAAACAGAAAAAAACATTTTTAGCAAAGTCATATTTTCTTTCTGCTCTGCTTTTAGGGTGGACTACCTTCAGTCTACATCTGGCTTTTTTATTATAAGATATTACATAAAAGCCTTAAGAACTACTTTAAATTTCCATCATTTTAACACTATAACTACATTCAGCAAATGGTCTGAGTGCAAGACACAAAAGTTCATAGTATCATAAAAATATTTCTCTCTCACCTAACAGGAACCACCAACTACCCAGCCCAGAAAATAAGGCCTTTCTCTGGCCTGTGCATTAATGACTCCTCTCTTCAGCAAATTCCACACCTTAGTATCTATCACTTCCAGCATTCTATTTCTGGTAACATATTCTATATTAGCTACGAGAACTCTCACTACAATTATAAAAATGCTCAACACAAAATTAACCAAAGGGATTAATTGTCTTATACAATACAAAGTCAAAAATTTCCAGAGTAGGCTAAATCAATGGCTTTAAAAATATTAGTGCTCTGAATTAGCTTTTAAAAACATGCCTGGGTGAGAACAGGTCTGACATAGAACAGCTATTTTATAAGCAAATGATACTCTCTGCATAGAAAGTCAGTGTGCACATAGGGATTACTGAGTACTTGTGATATCCCAAATTGCAGCCTAGCCATTAGGGAGAGAGAAGCAAATAAGTCATACCCTATTTTACCTTCAAGAGCTTACATTCTCAAATGCAAGGAATCTTACCTTCTAAAGAATGAGTAGCTCCGTAAAAAAGAAAAAAAAAAAAGAAAGAAAATCTAACCCTATATAAGTATTTCTAAACTTTTCCTTAGAGAACATTTAAACCATCAAAATAATGTTAAATCTTGGTCTTTTTTACACTCTAAAGATCCTCAGATCATGCTATATTTTAGTGTATATAAATCTTGATGTTTTCACACAGTCTTCTCCCTGCCCCTGGAAATTTTAACTGTCCCTTTTTCCTTTTTAACAAAAGGGACATATACCTTCACCTGATTATTTAAAACATCCATGTTTTATGTAACAAGCTTTATTTTTCTTCTTGAAGATGTTACTGAACTTTGAAGGCTGGGAACCTAAACCAAGATCCTTCTGCCTAGTGCCATCCAGGCCAATAGAACAAGACAGGGTTCAGTAAAGCAGAGCAGAAACTTTATTGTTTGATTAAGGAATGGAGAATAGTGAGCTCATGTTCTAATGGGCACCTTCTGCCCAACTGGAAAGGAGACTTCTGCATTAATAGGCTTTTGTGGGAAGTGATTAAATTCTTTTAGGTAAGGTAGTTATTCTTCTGTTGCACTTGGCCTATTTGTGCATGGTACTTTTGCACACAATTTCCCATCACCATTTTGGTTTTTGCACTCAGTACCTTGGTTTCTACACTTGGCACCTTGGTCTTTGCATTTGACCATCTTCATTTTGCAGTGAGGAATCTTTTTCAGTTCCTGAAAGTAAGTATAGCTCATAATATACAGGAAATCTGTCCGGAAAAGGTCCAGCCATTGTTAATACAATGAGAACAATTCACATGATGTCGATGTAACCTGGCAGCCAAAGAGAGTGGACTGTAATGCTCATGTGTGAACAGTGACAACTTCACTGTACTAGTCAGTGGGAGCAGTGGATACCATTGAGTGAGCATATGTACTGTGTGGTTGCCACATTCAAAATGACTGAGCAAGTAGAGCAATGAATCTACATTGAATTTGCTTTAAGCTTGAACATTCCTCCACAGAAACTATTGGGAAGATTCAGAAGGCAGCATCTGTGGGCAACTGGTGATTGGCAGCTTCATCACAACCCACCCACTCATGCATCACATCTCCAGCAGAGTTTTGTGGTAAAACATCAAATCACCCAGGTGATTCACTCCCCCTACAGCCCACATTTGGTACCCTGTGACTTCTGGCTTTTCCCAAAACTAAAATCACCTTTGATAAGGGAAAAGGGTCTCACCTTCAGACCATTGATGAGATTCAGGAAAATACAACAGGGCAGCTAATGGTGATTGGGAGAACTGTGTGAGGTCCCAAGGTGCCTACTTTGAAGAGGATTGAGGGTCATTGTCCTACATAAAATGTTTCTTGTATCTTCTTCAATAAATATCTCTATTTTTTCATAGGCCATGGCTGGATACTTTCTTGACAGACCTCATAGTTTTGGTATTGAGAAATATTAGCGCCTTTTGGGTGGTAGCCCAGTGACAGACATTCAGCATAGAATCTTCTGTTTTCTTGTTCTAACTTGGACTCATTTATTTTGGCAGCTGCTGTACAAATTTCTTACTGGAGTTTTTTTCAGTTCATTTCTGGTTATGTCAACAGTTTCTATGAATCCATAGTGCCCCTTATTTCTTGATTCATTTGTTTTGTTAAACTATGTCTTCAAGTAATTTTTTCAGAAAAGATATGGGAAGACTACTTGAAACTTTTAATTATAGGAAAATATCTTATTTAACCTCATATAAAAGTGATATTTGGGCTATACCCTGCATCTACTGTATCATACAGGTAACATAAAGCTCTGATATGCATTATATCTTCTATAAACTTAACAATGTTTCTGATTTGCCAAAATAATTTTCTTGGGTTTAGTACCATTATGGTTTGAGGTGTGACAGGGAAATAAAAAATAAACAAATCTATGCCTAGTTTCTCTTCTTCAACGGGAAGTTGAAAACTGCACATTTAAGCTAATCTTATTTACTGTTCTACTATTTTCCATTCTTACAATTTGATATCAATTTAATAAATGTAAATGAAGAATTTGTTGATCTTGTAGATAGTCCTGAACTTATAATGAACTCTTGGGTTCAAATGGATTTTGAGAAGTCACGTGACACATTTGCTTTCAGAACACTCAGTTTAAAAACTATCCTTAAAAAATGCCTATTATGTTATTCTCTTTAACTCTAGGGTAATAATCAAAAATTCCATGTCTGTCTAAGAATTTCAGAATTTTACTCCCAGCTTTTCCTGAGGATATATGGTTAGTGTGCATTTCTCAAAAATCTTCATTTAAATTTTCTACAGTGGCCAATACTGTCCTCTAAGTTTGAAGACAGAATTCTACACTGTCCTCAAACTTTATACATTAAATCACAGAGATGTAATTTGTCTCACTTTTATAAAAAATAGTAATATTTTACAATAACTGGGAAGCTAAATCTTTTTCTACACTGTTATAAAGGATGATTTTTCTTTCTTACATCATATGTTTGGGCAATACAGATTTTTAAGCGTATTACTGAAACTTTAGCCTCTGGTATTAAATTTGCTCCAGATAGCAAAGTTTATTACACAGAGGTAGCATCAATCTCTGCTACTGAGACAGGATGTTCCCATTATTCACCAAGATAACTAGGTCCCAGTTTTTGCTGATAAGATACTTTTTCCAAATGTTCAGATCAAAGAAGTAGGCAAAACTCAGGAGAAACACAGACAGCAGGGTAAAAGATCAGCTTCCCAATGTTCATTCACAACATGAGTTGTTACAATTTCTTTCCTGGTAGACTTGTGTGGTCCAAGACACACATGTATCCAGGTGCATGATCAGGGGTTAAGTAGAGGTTATAGTTTTCCTACATAAATGAAACAGTATTTTGTCAATGTAACACATAAAACTGGAAACATTATTCTTGACATTATATTTATATTTCTGCTTTGGCTTCACATTTAAAGTATGAGTTTTTGAGGCTCTATTTATTATACAGATCTTTGGTCACTTGCATATAACTAAGACCCCTCAATAGAGAATATATTATAAAAAATTGGGATGAGAAATGTACCTTAACTTACAGAAGTTAAAATACTGATGTGACATAACAACAAAAAGGTGAACAGCTTACAATGAAAACCAACTCATATAAAGTTGTTTTCCAAACAAACATATGTGGGTAAACTTTTCCCTCAGTTTTTTATATTTTTAATATATTTGTAAAGTCATTTGTTGCATAAGAAAATTCTTAAGAGCTAAGGTCAGTTAATATCAGTGGGAGTATCAGCTGCTTCTAAGCCCAAATGCACTCTGAATTCCAAACTAATAATCTTACACATTATAAAATAAAAAATATGATTGCGAGCTCACACGAATTGGTTATATGATGTTGACTATCTCAGAGAGAGGACACTTGATGATAAATTGGTGTCATTTAAAAATGGCACCCTATGTGTTTACACGCACATTTGTGCAGGTGTATGTGCCTGTGTGGGTGAGTGTGCTTGTGATTTGGGAGGAAGATGACAATATTAGTGTTGACATGAAAGAAAAAGTAGAACTTTCCTCAAAGGAAACCTATTTTCAGGCTCTTTGACAATGTTGATAGAATGTGACAGTTTAATAAAAGGTCATGATTTGGTTCACACATACCAATTTTAGATTACTCTCCTCCCTCCTTCAGGGACAAAGACACAAGCAAGGTGTTCATTGATCTGTCACATATCCCTGTGAAGATGTCTAAATTATTGAGCAGTTCAGGCTCAAAGAGAATTTAATGTTGGATAGCTTGGCATATTAATAATTTCCTTTATTTTTGAAAAAGACAACACAGAGCAGATTATTACATTCTCAAATGAAATTGCTACAAGTGATATTTTCAAGCTAAGAGTTTATAAGAAAAACAATTTCATTAAGCACCTATCAATAACCACATCAGCAAATGTTTCAGGGTTATAGAATCTTAATATAAGAAAGTACATCAGTGGTTATCTTCTAGACAAAGGGCTGGAAAATTTCAGCCCATGGGCTAAATCTGTCCTGCCACTTGTTTTGTAAAGTTTTATTGGACACAGACCTACTCACTTATTTATATATTATCTATGTTTGTTTACCTGCTAAAGTGAAAGAAATGAGGGGTTCTCACAGAGACTATATGGTCACAGAGTTGAGAAAAACATACTATCTGGCTTTTTATAGAAAAAATGTACTAATCTCTCTTATACACCAGTGTTTTTTATTATTATTTCTTCTTCTTATTTTTTTTTTTAACTGTGAGTGGTCCTGGACTGTTTTGCAAAATGGAAATGCTAAATAACTAGTGTTTTCCTTGGTGATAAATTTTTCTTGGTAATGCACATTGTTCAACTCTGTAGTTCCTTTAGTGGCCTTATAATCCCCTCCATCCTACAGAAGCAGAGATAGGAAGGCTTCAGTATTCTTGGTCATTACAGAGGCTCTGTCCTAAAACTGTTCCTTTAGCCCTTTCAAGGACTCTGTGAGTACATATCTGAATTTAAATTCCTTTGTGTTTAAAATACCGTAAGTGCCTTTTCTTTTCTTTACAAAACATAGCTGTGACATGTTGGTCACATTATGAATTCCCACATAAGTGAGTCTGGTTTGAAAACCTCTCTCTCCTTCCATTCATCCAAAGTATTCTTCAACTCCATTAGAGTAGATGTTTTCTAATTTATTTTATTTTTTTATTTTAATTGTTGTTCAAGTACAGTTTTCTGCCTTTTACTCCCATCCCAGACCACCCCCAAGCACTCCCTACCTCCCTCTCATTTCCACCCCCCCCCTCCAGTTTCTGTCCCTCTGTCCTTTATAATTGTTCCTGTAAACTCTTCCCCTTTTCCCCTGAAATTCCCTCCCCTCTCCCCTCTGGTCACTGTCAGCCTGTTCTCAATTTCAGTGTTTTTGGTTATATTTTGCCTGTTTGTTTCTTTTGTTGATTAGGTTCCTGTTAAAGGTGAGGTCATATGGTATTTGTCTTTCACCACCTGGCTTATTTCACTTAGCATAATGCTCTCCAGTTCCATTCATGCTTTTGTGAAGGGTAGGAGCTCCTTCTTTCTTTCTGCTGCATAGAATTCCATTGTGTAAATGTACCATATTGTTTTGATCCATTCATTTACTGATGGGCACCTAGGTTGCTTCCAACACCTGGCTTTTGTAAATTGTGCTGCTATGAACATTAGGGTGCATAGGTTATTTAGGATTGGTGTTTCAGGATTCTTAGAATATAATCCTAGCAGTGGAATTGCTGGGTCAAAAGACAGATCCATTTTTAGTTTTCTTAGAAATGTCCATACTGCTTTCCATAGTGGCTGTACCAGTCTGCAATCCCACCAATGGTGCACTAGGGTTCCCTTTTCTCCACAACCTCTCCAACACTTGTTGTTTGTTACTTTGTTTATGATGGTCATTCTGACTGGTGTGAAGTGGCATCTCATTGTGGTTTTAATTTGCACCTCTCTGATAGCTAGTGATACTGGGCATCTTTTCACATGTCTCTGGATTCTCTGAATGTCCTCTTTGGAGAGGGGTCTGTTCAAGTCCTTTGTCCATTTTTTAATTGGGTTGCTTGTTTTCTTAGAGTGCAGTAGTGTAAGTTCTTTATATATCTTAAAGACTAAACCCTTGTCTGAGGTATCACTGGCAAATCGTTTTCTCAAATGATTGGTTCTCTTTTTATTTTAATACTGTTTTCTTTAGCCATGCAGAAGCTTTTTATTTTGATGAGATCCCATTTGTTTATTCTTTCCTTTATGTCCCTTGCTCTAGGGGACATATCAGTAAAAATGTTGCTGCATGAAATATCTGAGATTTTCCCACCTACATTCTCCTCTAGGACTTTGATGGTGTCATGGCTTATATTTAAATCTTTTATTCACCTTGAATTTATTTTTGTGTATGGTGTAAGTTGGTGCTCAAGTTTCATTTTTTTTGCATGTAGCTGACCAGTTCTCCCAACACCATTTGTTGAAGAGGCTATTTTTACTCCATTTTATGTTGCTGCCCCCTTTGTCGAATATTAATCGACCATAGAGAATTGGGTTCATTTCTGGGCTCTCTGTTCTGTTCCACTGGTCCATGTGCCTGTTTTTATGCCAGTACCAGGCTCTTTTGATTACAGTGGCCTTATAATATATTTTGATATCAGGTATCATGATCCCTCCCCTTTGCTCTTCTTTCTTGAAATTGCAGCAGCTATTCAGGGTTGTTTATGGTTCCATATAAATTTTTGAAGTGTTTGTTCTATGTCTGTGAAATATGCCATTGGTACTTTAATAGGTATTGCATGGAATCTGTAAATTGCTTTGGGTAGGATGGACATTTTGATGATGGTAACTCTCGTGATGCATGAACACAGTATATGTTTCCATTTGTTTGTGTCTTCCTTGATTTCTTTCTTCAGTGTTGTGTAGTTTTCTGCATACAGTTCTTTTACTTCCTTGGTTAGTTTTATTCCTAGATATGTTATTTTATTTTTTGCTATATCAAATGGGATCTTTTCCTTGATTTTTGCTTCTGCTGTTTCATTGTTGGCGTACAAAAATGCCTTTGATTTCTGGATATTGACTTTGTATCCCACTGTTTTGCCAAATTCATTTATTAGATGGAGCAATTTTTTGGTGAAGTCTATAGTATTTTCTATGTACACTATCATGTCATTTGCAAACAATGACAGTTTTGTTGCCTCCTTTATAATTTGATTGCCTTTTATTTCCTTTTCTGGTCTGATCTCTGTGGCTAAAACTTCCAATACAATATTGAATAGAAGTGGTGAAAGTGGACATCCTCGTCTTGTTCCTGATCTTAGTGTTTGCCCATTAAGTATGATGTTGGCTGTAGGTCTCTCATATATTGCCTTTTTATGTTGAGGAATTCTCCCACTATTCCCACTTTGCTGAGTGTTTTTATCATAAATGTGTGCTGTGCTGTACCTTATCAAATGCTTTTTCTGCATCTATTGATATGATCATGTGATTTTTATCTTTGCTTTTGTTTATGTGATGTATTACATTTACTGATTTGCAAATATAAAACCATCCTTGCATCCCTGGGATGAATCCATTTGGTCATGGTGTTTGAACTTTTTAAAGTAGTGTTGGATGTGGTTTGCCAATATTTTGTTGAGAATTTTAGTGTCTGTGCTCATCAGCAATATTGGCCTGAAGTTTTCTTTCTTTTTTGTGTCTTTATCTGGTTTGGGGATTAGGATGATGCTGGCTTCATAAAAAGAGTTTGGGAGTCTTCCATCATTTTGGATTTTTTGGAATAGTCTGTGAAGAATAGGGGTTAGCTCTTCCTTAAATACATTGTAGATTTCTACTAAGAAGCCATTTGGTCCAGGGCTTTTGTGCATTGGGAGTTTTTTTGATTACTGCTTCAATTTCATCTGCTGTTGTTGGTCTGGTCAGGCTTTCTGCTTCTTCTTCATGGAGTTTTGGAAGATTATATTTTTCTAGAAACTTGTCCATTTCACCTAGGTTTTCAAATTTCTTGGCATACAGTTCTTCATAGTAATTTCTTACAATCCTTTGTATTTCTGTCATGTCAGTTGTAATCTCTATTCTTTCATTTCTGATTGCATTTATTTGAGTCCTCTCTCCTTTTTTTCTTGATGAGCCTGCTTAAAGGCTTATCAATTTTGTTTATCTTTTCAAAAAACCAGCTCCTGGATTCATTGATCCTTAGAATTGTGCGTTTAGGCTCTATGTCATTTAATTCTGCTCTAATCTTGGTTATTTCCTTCCTTCTACTTGCTCTGGGCTGTCTTTGTTGTTGTTCCTTGAGTTCTTATAGGTGTAGGGTTAGGTTGTTTATTTGAAATGTTTCTGTTTGTTTGTTTGTTTTTTTTAGATAAGCCTGTATAGCTATGAACTTCCCTCTGAGGACTGCCTTTGCTCTGTCCCATAAGTTTTGGGTTGTTGTGAGTTCATTTTTGTTTGTGTCCAGAAACTTTTTGATTTCTTCCCTAATTTCATTCTTGACCCATTCATTGTTTAATAGCATGCTATTCAATCTCCATGATTTTGAGTGTTTGGGGTTTTTTTCCCCTTGGGGTTGGTTTCTAGTTTCAGTCCCTTGTGGCCAGAGAATATGCTTGGTATGATTTCGATTTTCTTGAATTTGTTGAGGCTTGTTTTGTGTCCTATCATGTGGTCTATCTTTGAAAATATTGCATTTGCATTTGAAAAGAATGTGTACTTAGCATCTTTGGGATGAAGAACTCTATATATACCAGTTAAGTCCATTTCATTTAGGGCATTGTTCAATGGCACAATATCTTTGTTGATATTTTCTTTGGAAGATCTGTCCATTTTTGACAGTGGGGTGTTAAAATCCCCTACTATAATTTTGTTGCTGTCAATGTCTTTCCTGAAGTCCTCTAAAATTTTCTTTATGTATTTGGGTGATCCTATGTTGGGTGTATATATATTTACAATGTTTATGTCTTCTTGATGGATTCTTCCCTTTAGTATTATGAAGTGAACTTCTGGGTCTGTCTTTATGGCCCTTTTTTTGAAGTCTATTTTGTCTTATATGAGTTTTGCTACACTGGCTTTTTTTCCCTGTCTGTTTGCTTGGAAAATTTGTTTCCAGCCTTTCACTTTGAGTCTTTGTAGGTCTTTTGTCCTGAGGTGGGTCTCTTGTAGGCAGCATATGTGTGGGTCATGCTTTCTTATCCATTCAGCTATTCTATGTCTTTTGATTGGAGCATTTAATTCATTTATGTTTAAGGTTATTATTAATAGGTACTTATTCATTGCCATTTCCATACCTGTGTTCCTCTCTCTCTCTTGTTTCCTTCCTTTCCTTAAAAGAAGCCCTTTAGCATTTCTTGTAGAGCTGGTTTGGTGGAGGTGTATTCTTTTAGATTTCTTTTGTCTGAGAATGTCCTTATTTGGCCTTCTATCTTGACTGAGAGTCTTGCTGGGTAATGTAGTCTTGGTTGCAGGCCTTTGGTTCTCATTACTTGGAATATTTCTTGCCATTCTCTTCAGGCTTGGAGCGTTTCCATTGAGAAGTCAGCTTCTAACCTTATTGGGGCTCCCTTGTATGTTACTTCCTTTTTCTCTCTTGCAGCCTTTAAGATTCTCTCTTTGTCTTGGAATTTTGCCATTTTAATTATGATGTGTCTTGAAGTGGGCCTCTTTGGGTTCCTCTTGATTGGAACTCTCTGTGTTTCCTGGATTTGTGTGACTTTTTCTCTCATCAGATGAGGGAAGTTTTCCATCATTACTTTTTCAAATAGGTTTTCTATCCCTTGCTTTTCTTCTTCTCCTTCTGGTATCCCTATTATACAGATATTATTACATTTCATATTGTCTTGCATTTCTCTTAATCCCTCTTCATTCTTTCTGAGCCTCTGTTCATTTTCTTGCTCTTTCTCAGTGTTTTTTTCTACTTTGTCCTATAGCTCACTGATCCAATCTTCTGCTTCATCAAGCCTGCTTTTGATTCCTTCTACTGTGTTCTTAAGCTCAGAAATTGTATTCTTCATTTCCTCTTGGCTCTTGTTGATAGTTTCTATTTCCTTTTTCATGTTGACATAGTTTGCAGTGAGTTCATTGTAGTTTCCCTGTAGTTTCTGGTAGCTCATTGTTAGCTCATTGAGCTTCCTGATAACCATTGCTTTGAACTCAATATCTGATAGTTGAGTTACCTCTGTTTCATTTAGCATCCTCCTTTCCTTTCATTTGAGGGTTGTTTCTTTGTCTTGTCATTCTTTGTGAGACTCTTCTTGTTAGCCTCAGCTTCTTAAATTGATCTGTTCTGGCTCCCTGGTTTTATGGTGTGAACTTCTGTCATAGAATGCCTGTGAGATTCAGTGGTGCAGTCTCCTTGATCTCCTGAGCACTGGTCTTGGGCTTTCTTTTAAGTTGGCTCTGTGTTTGTCTTTGGGTTTTGATTGTTGTTGGGTCTTTCTTTGGTGGGTCCTTCCCACCAGCTGGTTAACTGAGGGCCACTCCATTCACCACCTCTTGTATTTTGTTGTGCTGGTGAGGGCAGGTTGTATTGAAGATGGTTCTTCTGTGTGTACAAGGTTTTGACGGTTCCTTCCCTCTTGCTCTTGTTCAGTTGTTTAACCTAGGTAGTTTCTCCACTATTTAATTGTATTTCCAGATAGGTCCTGGATTGAGGTTTGTGTGGTTTCTACTCCCTCCTTCACCTTCTTCTGTTGTTATCTGTTGGTGGTTCCTTTGCTGTTGGGTTTCCTCTTCCAGTGGGTATCCTGGTGTTCACCATTTCCACCTACTTTTTTTGTGATCAATTGGAGGGGGAAAGCAAAATGGTTTAAGACAGCAAGAAAGTATTCTATGATATTTACAGTAATAGCCAGCAGAGAAGAGATAGGAGATCCTTTGGCTATGTATAGTTTTAACCATGAGCTTCCACCCAACTAGCCACTTTTTGGAAAGGATGGAAAAAAATATAAGACTCTTATTGTGGAGGTAAGTGTTGTGAGTTGGATCTAGAAGGCAATAAGGTGTGGGAGGTCAGATTCTGAGGTAAGGTGAGAGTAAAGGATAGTAAATAGGTATAGTGTGTAAGAGAATAGAGTTAACCACAACAGTCTTAGAGTTCAGGAAACCGTGAAGTGGGCTAAGATCTGGGAGGGATGTTGTGTAGTATTTACAATTGTATGGAACAGCTATTATTTACAATAATATTAGAGCAACAATCATTTGGCAGAATCTATGTAATCTGGATAACAAGAATAGGGAGTATAGGACTTTGAGTAGTGTGCTAATGGAACACAAGTGAAGTGAAGGACAGTAAATTAGCAATACAATATGAAAGAGAGAACAGGGGAAACCTGTCAAATGATAAAATATAACCAGCCAAGCAAAGAAGACTATACAGAAAGAAGAGTAATACAAAAATACTATTATAATAAAAGATGTAAGAATAATGAAAATAATACTAATACAAATATGCAATAACTTGAATGTTCTCTGTAATAGCAAAGTGAAATTTGTCTTACTGTCTCAGCTGTTGGGATGACCCCTCTTGGGGTCCATCTCTGGTCTTTTCACAGTTCCAGAGTTTTTTTGTCTCACTTGTGGGTATTTAAAAAGAAAAAAGAAAAATGAAAAAAGAAAAAAAGCAGAAGTAAGGAAGAAGAGATAAAATTGGAAAGAAAAGAAGAAGGAAGGAATAAAACTAGAAAGAAGGAAAGAAAAGCAAAAGGAATTGAGATATAAAAATAATAAGAATTAAAAATAAAAATTTACTTTAAAAAAATCAAACAAACAAAGAAAAAAAAAAAAAAAAAAAAAACTCTTGCTGGTTTCAAACTGGCCAAACCGGTTTTTCTGGACTTGCTGGCTGCAGCAGGCTGAGTGGTGATTGGTATGGCTTTTCTCCCCTCCTGATTTGCCCTCAGTCAGCCTCATGGGCTCTCTCCCCAGGGCTAGCCTGGTGCCTCTCCCTGGTGCCTTGGGTGAGGGATACAGGCCTTCCTCACAGCGCACTTTCCCCACAGTTACTGCTGTGGGCTGGGGTGTGGGTCCACAAATGCTCAGCCAGGCTGCCTTAGTCTCAGGGGTTCAGACATGCACCCTTGCCAGTGCTATGGGGGTGCGCAGGGCCTTCTGTGCAACCTCGGGATTGCTGCCTGGCTGGGCGGGGAGGAGGCCAGAGCGGTTGCTGCAGGAGAATTCCCCAAATGGTGTCTCTCTTTTCACTTTTTTTTTTTTTTTTTTTTTGAGAAATTCCTCCTGCTCAAGCCTGCCACTCCATAGAGAGGCCTGGCCTCTCGCTCAGCCCAATTCTCCAACCAGACCTGTGACTATGGGGGTCAGGGTCCATCCCTGTGAAACTCTCAACTCTCCCCAACTGTTGTCCACAAACTCCATGGGTGCTCACAGCCCCTGTGTGTTTGCTACTTAGTCCTTATTCCCCTCTCTGTGACTTCAAGCAGCCAAGTCTCTCCCGGTGCTGCTCTAACCTTGTTTGGCTGGGGAGGGAGCAGTTGACCCTCTCTCCCAAGGACCCAGTAGCAGATGAAGTGGCAGGCATGGGTCCTGGCACTGGTCCCTGGGACCTTACTGTCCTAAAGCATTCTCCTTACCATCTGGTTTTTCAGTGTCTGCTACAATTTTTGGTCTCTTATTTTTATATATGCTGTGGTACTGTTGGCTGTTTGCTCTGTTTCTCCATAGATAGGCTAGGTTTTTCTCCCATGTGTAGGGGGAAGTGGAATCTGCTCCCTTCTACCTCACCACCATCTTCCTCTTCCTCCATTATAGTAGTTTTATTTGAGTTTTGTGTTTGGTAGGACATGATCCTTCTTGTTATACTTTGGAGGGAGGGGCAGTTCAATCTCAAATATTAATTCTTGCCAATAATTTTTTCCAGATTGGAAACCTGATTTTATTATTATAATTGCCTGGAGAAATAAGTAGGCAAAATATGACCATGTCTATTTATTTCAATTACAGTTTACATTCAATATTACTTTTTATTAGTTTCAGGTGTACACCATAGTGGTTAGGTAATCATATACTTTTCAAAGTGTTTCCCCCAATATTTCCAATACTCACCTGGCACCATACATAGTGATTACAATATCATTGACTATATTCCCTATGTTGTGCTTTATAGCTCCATGACGATTTTGTAACTACCACTCTGTAATTCTCAATCTCTTCACCTTCCCCCCCTCTACCCCTCTGGTAACCATCAGTCTGTTCTCTATATCTATGAATCTATTTCCATTTTGTTTGCTTGTTTATATTCTTTACATTCCACATGTAAGTGAAATCACATGGTATTTGTCTTTCTCTGAGTGACTTCTTTCACTTAGCATAATATTCTCCAGGTCCATCCTTGCTTTTGCAATAGTAAGATTTCATTGTTTTTTTACGGCTGAGTACTATTCCATTGTATACATGTACCACAGTTTTTATAATCCACTCATCTATTGCTGGGCACTTGGATTGATTCCATAGCTTGGCTATTGCAAATCATGCTGCAGTGAACATAAGGGTGCATATATTATTTTGAATTACTGTTTGGAGTTCCTTTGGATATATACGCAGAAGTAGAATTGTTGGGTCAAAATGCAGTTTCATTTTTAATTTTTTGAGGAACTTCTACACTGTTTCACATAGTATCTGCACTCATCTGCACTCCCACTGACAATGAATTAGGGCTCCCTCTTTACAGCCTCACCAACACTTGTTGTTTGTTGATTTATTAATGATAGCCATTCTGACAGGTTTGAGCTAATATCTCATTGTGATTTTAATGTGCACCTGTCTCCTGGAGCTACAGTGAGTAAACATTATCTGGAGCATTTTGATCCTTCAGCTATCTAACACTGAATATCAACTATCAAATATGAAATAGCTGATACCTCTCCACTTCAGTTTTCTTTTATTTTAGTTCCTTCACTTTCCTTCTACAGCTATTCTCAAACCCTTCACCATTCCACACACCCTTCTGCAAATATACCCAATTTCTTCAGAATCCCATGTAATGAGAAAAATTCAGCAGGCATAATCCCAATACTCCCGATGTGTTCCAATGTTATGGATATTTTAACTCATGTTGCACTTTTGACTTTTGGTACACATTTTATTACCTGGGATTTTGCTTTTTCCTACCTGAACTCAAGCCAGGTAGCTTTCAGTATACACATTAAAAATAAAAAGAAAAGAAAGAAAGCTTTTTCTTAGGAAATAATTTCAGATATATAAGAAGTGCCCATCAATAAATGAGTGGATCAAAGAACCATGGTACATTTACACAATGGAATACTATGCAGCAGAAAAAAGGAAGGAACTCTTTCCCTTCGTGACAGCATGGATGGAACTGGAGAGCATCATGCTAAGTAAAATAAGCCAGGTGGTAAAAGACAAATGCCATATGACCTCACCTATAAGTAGAACCTAATTAACAAAATAAACAAGTGGGTAAAATATAACCAGAGACATGGAAATAAAGAACAAACTGACAGTAACCAAAGGGGAAGAGGGTAGGATAAGAGGGAAAAGAAGGGAGAGGGTCATCAAAGAACATGTATAAAGATCCATGGACAAAGACAACTGGGGTGGGGGAGGATTGAATGTGGGAGGTGGGGGATGGGTGGGGCAGGGGAGAGTAAAGGGGAAAAATGGGGACAACTGTAAATGAACAACAATAAAAAAAGAATAGTAAGAAAAAGAATGCTCATATATTCTTTACTCAGATTCACTATTGTCAGCATTTTACCCCATTTGCTTTATCATTTGCTTTTTCAGTCTGTCTCTGTTTCTCTGTCTGTCCCTTTCCTAGTACAATTTTTAAATATATTGGTGTTCAAATTGTCCCAGATTTAGCCAGCAAAAGCACTTTAGGGTGGCTCTTGTCTCCTTTTGTCATATTTTCTTCATATTTTGAGCACTTCCTTTCTTTCCAACCAAGAAAGATATTCCAGGGTAACACTTGCTACACCAGCCTTTGAGTCAGGCCCTTCTTCATAAAGCCCCAGGCTCTTTCAGTGGGGAATTAAATCTATACTTTATAATCTGTTGATACTTTAAGAGCCTGAATGTACATTGGGATCATATGCCAGCTAGTTATTGAGATGAATGAGGTAATTTTAACCCAGAGATTTCCAGCAAACTGCTCAAACAGCTATTTGGAAACAGAGCCAGGACCAGAGTCCCATTTTATAACTCCAAAATATATATTTCTTCTATTCTATAACCTTTCACCCTTTATGTAGCACTCAACAATAATGTGTGCTAGTTTCATTCTGTTGGTTGTGTCCAATCAATACAACATCCCATACATTTGTTTGTCAACCACTATCCGCTGGATACACAATCCTCACTCAAATGCACTAAGAGTAAGTTTGTAAACTGAGATTGGATCTATTTCCAACTTCAGTGGAGATTTCTTGGGCTGAGTTATAAATCTTTGAATAATGAGGTTTTTAATGAAACCAGGGCTAATACATCATTAACTGTAGAGAGAGAATTGTACTCCTATAATCACTAATTTGGGGAGCTTAATAGAAAAATACAGAATATTGAAAATGTTTTTCTTGTTACTTAATTTGTCAAAACCCCATTGTTTATGCCACATTTTAAATGAGGTGGAATAGTTTTTAAAGATGCTACAGAGATCATTACAAAAGCACTGAGAAGCCAAATATAGTGAAGGGGGTGGGGGGAGCACAGGAGAGAAAAGAAATACTAAGATTCATGTGAATCCTGGCTCCTGCAGAACACAGCTTAGCTCATCACCAACTGTTACACAGGGGGATTTAATGTGAAAGTTAAAATGGGATCGAGATAGGTGTGTTGACAGTTCTGCATCTATAACATCCATCCATCTCAAGGCACCATCTGTTACATCTTCAGTGTTTTTGTGAGTTCAGCAATAGAGATAATTAAGCAAATGAGCAGCTAAAATTGAAGTTCCCAGAAAGTAAAAAAAAGTTAGCAAAGACATGCCAATGGGGTGTCTTTGTAGGAGTAGAGGCTGAACACCTGCAGCCACCTCTACGGCTGAGACAGAGTGAACAAGTGATGGACTAGAGAATGGGAACCAGAAGAGTCCATGGCTTCTTAGTGGCTCATGGTTTCAGGAGTTGCTGATGGTAAAAGGAAATGCCTCTCATTTCCTTATTAAGGAGAAAGAAGAACACACAGATGACCTTGGAGACATTCTGAAAGGAAAAGTGGCCAATATGCTGCATCAGTGGCCCAAGCACAGTGATGTCACTATTCACAAATCCCCTAAGGTCAGTGCTCATTTTAATGAAGGAGGATCCAGTCTGCTTTGTCACCTGGGGAGGTAGCAAGGGGTCTAAGGACCTGGGACACAAGAGCATCTAGCACAGCATTCTTAAGAGGGGGGTGGAATTACTACAGAGGCTCCTAGAGCTGAATTAGCCTCAGAGGGTACTGACTCTGACAGGAGACCGTACAGCATCTGTGTCCCTCATGTAGGGGGCCATGCCCACGCAGGCTGAGTGGGCTGGAGAGCTGAGGGGAAGGAAACCCATTTCTTCCATGATGATGTTTTTGACAGTGAAATGTTAGTGGGACCACAGAGGCAATGGTGTTGGTTCCTTTTTCCCAGGTTTTGATCTGTTATTTTTTTTTTCTTTTTTTCCCTGTTTTTTTTTCCTGGTGTACCAATATCTTGATCTGTCTTTACTTGAACCCCTTTTTTCTCTGATTCATTCTTCTTTCTGCAACCCCACCCCATAGGCCTTATAGGAAATTCAACCTCCTCCTCCCAGACTCTATTCAGACACCTGGTCATGAGGACCATAAGGGGCTTTTCCTTGGAGCACTGTTGACCTTGCCACTCCTCCCACTCTGGCCTCATAAAGAACTTCCAGTACCTGGGCTCCTGCCTTATTTTTCCCATCAGGCTTCTACTAATAACTGGCTTCCTGTTTTCTCTGCCCCAGCCTGTGTCTGCATTGTGCTTCCCTTCCCAGAATCCTTCCTTCTCAGGGGATGGAACCACACCACCTCCTGTGCTAGACTTCTGCCTGTTTCCAGCTACCAGATGCTTCCATCCAAAGGTCCCATCCGTGGACTGAGATCTTGGCCTGTTGCACACCTGTTGTTGACTGCCAGCGTCTGGCTGCCTAGAGCATTCTTCACACACTCACTCTGTCCAGTCCTGTCTCCAGCAGCTACATCCTCTGGGCTTCAGCACTACCGGAGGCCTTTTCTTTCCTGAGCCATGGCTACGACTGGAGCTTATATGTAGAAACAGGTAAATGGTGTGAGCTGAGTGTAAACACAGTGTAATGTTCTCGTCATACAGACATATTCAAAGGAACTAGTGTCCTGGCTGAGACTGGATAGCATTAAACTGCCCCAAATCATGGTTTCTTAAAATAGTTTCAATTAGTTCCAGTTCCCTGAACAGACTTGGAGGCACAGTAACAAGCTCAACAATGTTTTCACACTGATCCAGCTAATAGATGTCCAGCTGTTTGCTCTTGGTGCCTTATTGATTAAGGTAGGCAAGGTAAACAGCTGAGAATCTGCATTAAAATGTAATTTAGTCAGTTAAGGAGGAATGCTCCTTGGTGGGAGGTGTTTAGTTTAAGAAATGGAAATGCTGTCGATAAACACACAGATTGGAAGAATTAAATAGCCCGATCCACCCCCTGAAGAACAGGCAACCACTTCATGATGTTTGTTTTTGTCTAAGACAAGCTTATGACCAAGATGGAGGCTGTGGGGACCACACCTTCTTTCTAGAATGCAACCAAGTAACCCAAGCAAGACTGAGAAAAGAGTCTCAGTTACTGCATGTGCAGATTTGCTGCAGAACAAGTACTAGGACCATAGAGAAGACCCTAGTACCACCTGGGGTCCATAATGGGTAAAACCCATTCCCATAAGTAGGGAAGAGAAGCTCACTCTGTGAATCTCCACATTTTAGGCCAACAGTCTATGGACAAGTCTGGAGCCTCCAAGAAGCAGATGCCCAGATGAGCTAAAATGTGCAAGAAACTTCTGGAAAAATATGTGTGAGAGAAAATGAGGTGAGATCCAGGAAGGGCTGGGAGAGTCATCAGACCACAATACATGTCTGACTCAAGTAAAAGAGACTGGGTGGAAGGAAGGGAGTCTGGTGTAAGCATTTGAACTACAGTGCAGGTCTAAGGAAAGTTCAGGAAGGCTACCAAGCTGAAATTGTTTGTCAGAGAGATGCTACACTTTGAAGGAATAGGCCTCCCTTAGTATTCCTGTGGCACTCATTAGGGAGCAGCCCGTGGCAAGGTGGCTTCCATGTAGATTCAGTAAAGGACTTCAGAACACAGCAGCTGGACCCATCAGTTCATTATGTTTTTTGCAATCAGAGACCTGGAAGGCCAGTTCACACATCCATCATATAAAGTGACTAACCCTCACTCTCATGAGGAGTTAAGCAGGTTTACATTAACAAATAATAGGAACAACAAACCTCAGGCAAAGAATTGATACATCATTAATAAAAAGGAAAAAGATATGATAACAAGAATAGTTATCCTTTAATTAGCATCTGCCAAGCACCAGATACTTTATATCCCTACTGCTAATCCTTAAAACAATCTTGAAAAGTCATTTTACCAATAAGGGTACGTGTTTAAAGGGGTTAAGTAACTCATCTAAGGCCATGCAGACAGCATGTTGAATAGCCAAGACTGGATTCCATACATTTGGGTTCCAAAGTCGTGCTTTTTCTATGCTGTCACACTGGATCAGGAAAGAAACCACGACAACTATGTAGAAAACAGGCTGATGTAGTTGCCACAATGAGCACAAAACTTAATGCTAAACGTATTAGCAGCCAAGGAAAAGGGAAAGAGGCTGTATTGTAACTCTCACCAGTTTTTAATAGAAGCACATAAGAAGGTAACACAAGAAGGTAAACATTTACCTTCTTGAGTTTCTTTTAGAACTCAGGAACCTGATCTTGAGTTCTAAAAGAAATTTGGCAAATCAAATCTGAAAAATAAAGACTATTAAAAAAATACTCTCGAAAAAGAAAGCAGTAATGGATAAATTATGTGTCTGCAATAACTTTAACTTATTAGTAATGTATAGCATACAGAGTTCAGCACATTTAGTAGTGATCTGACCTCCAGATGGTCAGGTAGAAGGAATTTGGACTCCACTCCTTTCCTTATGTGTGCAGTAAAGGCTTCACTCAGCAGACTGAGGGTGCCCAAACTTTGCACAGTCCAAAGAAAGGACTTGCCCTTGACTGGTTCTTGGGAGATCTGAGCCCTTCAAACACTCTGCCAGACAGCAGTCTCTGTATACTTGGGGACTTAGGTCATAACAGATAGTTTATGCTGACCATAAACTATGCTGATTTATGGTGAATGCCTCTTTTTATATTCCTGAAATCCTGCATTAGTTTGATTTCTGAGAAGGGCTGCAGACTGAGTAGCCAAGGTCAGTCATATATATGAGTGATTCATGCCTGTGTGACTGACCCCAATAAAAACTCTGGATACTAAGCCTGGGGAAAGCTTTCCTGGTTGGTAATACTGCATGCATGTTGTCACGTATCAGTTATAAGAGAACTGCGTGCTGTCTGTGTGATTCCATTGGGACAAGACAATTGGCAGCTCTGTGCCTGGTCTCCTCCAGAATCCACCCTCTGTGCCTTTTCCTTTGCTGACTTTAATCTGTATCTCTTTTCTGTAATAAATCACAACCATGAGTATAGTAGTTTTCTGGGTCCTGTGAGTCTTTCCAGTAAATCCTCAAACCTGAGAATAGTCTTGGGGACCCTTGTCACAATGTCTTTACTCTTTCTACTTCCCTTCATCTTCCTTTAATCAACATCAACAGGCACCTTTCTCCTTTCTAATTTACCTTCATCCCCCATTTCTCCCTCACCCAACTGCATCACCTGGAAGAGGCAGACAGTAACCTCTTGGGGTTGGGCATCTTCCTTTCCCCACCTCAACCCTTGCTAAAATGATAAAGTGAGTTGGAGCTGTATTTCTAATTCTTTCTATTCTTACATCTCCAATCACTTAATAAATGACACAGAATCCTCAAAAGAGCAAAAGGCTAGCATGATTCTTTCCATTGCTCAAATGAGGAAACAGACTCGGATGTGACAGACAGCTTCCCTGTGCCTGCTTTACAGAGCTCATGGGGGCCATGCTCACAGGTGACAGAACTGGCCTTACCGGTTATTGTTCTGGGTCTCCAATCCTTGGTTCTTGTTAAGATCACCTGATTTAATCATGGCTATATTGAGAAAAAATGACTTTGAAAACAAGGTGATTCTAGCACTTTCTGCTTCTCCCTGCTCCCTGGGGGACACATTTTCAGTCAGGTGTTATCCCCACCAATTTCATTAGCATTGAGTTATAAGGATAAAAATATCCCACCCCTGTCACTGACAAGTTACCTTCTGTGCTGAACTTCCCAAGTCATCTTTTCTCTGGTAATTTTGTCTGTGACATGTTTGTTGTTGTCAGCAAGGCAAAGCCAGCACAACTGATTCAGGGTGACCTGGGCTCAGCTCCACTCTGAGCATCAATAAAATTGCCAGGTCTGCTTTGATTTCAGAATTTGTGTTGTAGGTAATGATGATATATGAGCTCATGGAACAGATTTGATTCTCTGCAGTAAGAACAGTCCTGGCAGCTAACGAGGGGAAAAAATCATTTTGTTCTACAGTATAAATAGGCTTCTGACATGGATATCATCAATGGAACACTTGGATGAGTACAAGATGCCATGTCTACCCCAACTGGTGGCCCATATTGACTAAGGTGTGAAAGCCACAGTGAAGCTAAAGAAGTTGGGAAAGGAGGGTTGGGTAGTGGGGTAGGGAGGAAACCAACTCAAGGAACCAAATTTCCAGTCAGCTGAATTCCACTCATGCTCTCATGCCCAGTGGCTAGTGTCACGCTGAGGACACAGTCAGGTTCAAGCAAATGAGCACCTCCTTTGCACCATGGCAATCTGAAAAGACAATTACAACCAGGAAGACAGCTTCAGCAAGGCAATCAGGATCAACAGGGGCCAGCTGACAAAGCCCCCAGTGGAGACTGTCAAGCACTCCTGGTAATTAGAAATGCCAGGCAGCTTTGGGGAGCGCTGACTGGGCTAGAATTTTCCTGCTGGGGCTCCCTCCCCACTCTGGCTCCAGCTGAGCAGAGCAGATTCTGCTGCTAGTTTAGACTGTCCTAAATAAGAATTTTTAATTGTGGTAAAATAGACATATCACAAAATTCACCATTTTAACCATTTTCAAGTGTGAAATTCAGCAATTAGAAATAATATTCACATTGTTGTATAACCAACACTACCATTTTTTGTCCCAAATAGAAACTCTGTATCTGTTATAGAAAAACTCTCCATGCTACCCTCCCCTCAGCCTCTGGTAATCACTATTCAACTTTCTGTTTCTAAGAATTTGCTTATTCTACATATGTCACATATAATAGCTCTCCTTTGTGTCTGACATTTCACCTAGCATTGTGTTTTCAAGGTCCATTTATATTGCAGCATGTATCAGAATTTTATTCATTTTAAAGTGTTAATAATACTTCATTGTATGTATATACCACATTTGTTTATTCAAAGTAGACATTTGGGTTGTGGTGCTTTGTCTATTATGAATAATACTGCTATGAACATGGGTATACAAATATTTGTATTCAATTCCCTGCTTTCAGTTCTTTTAAGAATATTCCCAGAAGTGGAATTGCAGGGTCATATAATAATTTTATGTTTAAATTTTTGAGGAACTACCTAAGAATTTTAAAGTGTAGGAAACCTCATAGTTGTTTTAGAGTAGCTCTTTTGTGGCAGGTTTAGCAACATTCATGTATTTATGGAGAAAATTCCTGTAGCAAGAAACCTGCTGCTCACCAGTAATCCTGCATCTACAACATAATCCTCACTTGTCAAACATTTATAGAATTCCTTTCATGTGCCACACAGTGTGTGGTACTGGGGCACAGCAGTGAACAAGACAGGAGCCACCCCTGCCCAGGGATAGGGTGGGCTGAGTCAGCTGTGGGGGAGGGAGGCCAGGCAGAAGGATGCCAAGACTGAGCTGAGAGAAGAAGCCAAGGAACATTAACTGCTACTCACTGAGGACCTAATAGAGGTCAGTGCTGGACATTTTTAACACAGCCAATTTAATTCTGACATGAGCAATACTATTATCCCATTTTAACTTCACAGCAACACCTGGATTAGGGTTTGATTAAATAACTGGGTGCTATAGCCTACCTACCTATGCACAAAAACTAACCATCACACTCATGAAGATGGCTTGTAAACAGGAGTGCATCTTAGTTATCTACACCACGGTGGCTTTGCAGGACCTTCCTAGGTAGCCTGGAAGAATGTCCTTTAAGCTTTCTGAGTCTCAGTTTCTTCAGGTAAGGCATAATAATACCCTTTTATGAGGTTTAAGGAGATAAGGCAAGTAAAAAACAATTTTAAACATTCTGTTTTAATATTATTATTATTGCATTACTAATATGTTCAAACATTATACCATATTCTTTCCATAAATTATATTATTTAATACTCAAAATAATCTTGTTTTATGTAGATGAGGAAACTAAAGCTCAGAGTGATGAAGTAACTTGGGTAAGTTCCCATAGCAAGAAAATATTAATACTTAATATCAAAACTAAGATATGCCTAACTCTGAAGCCCATGATTTAACTTCTTTTTTTAAAGTCCTCACCTGAAGATATGCTTTCATTGATGAGAGGGAGGGAGGGAGGGAGGGAGGGAGGGAAATGAGAGACCAACATCCATTAGTTCCTACTGTACATCCCCAGACCAGGGATTGAACCTGCACCCTTGTGGTGTATGGGACAATGCTCCAACAACTGAGCCACCCAGTCAGAGCCTAGATTCTTTGCTGTATTCAAAAATATTAAGATTTGTTATGCATTCATATTCACTATATAGTGGAAAGCAGGTTAACCATATGATGAAATTCACTTTTTAATGATCACATAAAGCGCATTAAATTGTTCTCATTTGCTATACAGCATCAAGGGAAACCAAATGTTCAACAACATTAATGCATATATGCCCAGAAACGAATAGAAGACAAATCTATCCTAATTAGTCTCTTAGGTTTTTTTTTGTTTCAGTGCTTGTTCTGCATCTAAGCAGTTTGCTTATGTCAATGAGTCTTACCCTTATCTTCTCACAATCAGTTCTTCAGAAAACATAAAACTGTTCAGTGAACAGATAACTTCAATACACATTATTATCCTGAAGTCACTGAGAAAATGTTACAAAGTATTACAGATGTGGAAGAATGCAATAGGAAGTAGGAATCAAAGAAAACAGGTAGAGACAATTAAATTTTCTGGTACTTGTTCCCATAAAATCTCAGCTGTTATTAAATGTTTCTCTTATATGCATAAGAGAAATATTTATTGGTTCTTTGGAAGTTTTTAACTTCTACAAAACTCCTAGCAGCCTACCTCCTCCCTGTTCTCTTCTATTACTGGAAATAATAGACATATTTTAAATACTATCTACCATAATAAAAATATCTTAGAACTGTTTGCTTTTGCCAGTATCAGAAAGAAATTAGTTCCCTGAATGTTTTTTTTTCTTTGCATAAATGAGAAACGTTTTCTGCTCTATAAAGTTCTAATTTAATATCAGCTATAAGTGACACTGTAGCAATTGGAGTAAAAACTATCATCTTGGTATGTGCCTAAATACACATGTAGAGTCATTTCCCCATGATGATTCTTTGTTCATTAGAAAAAGGGTTTTATCAGGAATTTTATTTGTCTCCATATCTAACAATTGCACCTCCTCTACTTGGTGAAAACCCCCAACCACTCACTGGCTTCTGCTTTTAAGCCTTATGCAGACCATACCTCAAATGTAGGTGATAGTACTTATTATTTAAATGGTTGGTTTTCCCCACAATGAGATACCAGTTCACATGGGTCAGAATGACCATCATAAACAAAGCAACAACCAACAAGTGTTGGAGAGGTTGTGGAGAAAAGGGAACCCTAGTGCACTGTTGGTGGGATTGAAGATTGGTACAACCACTATGGAAAGCAGTATGGAATTTTCTAAGAAAACTAAAAATGGATTTGCCTTTTGACCCAGCAATTCCACTGCTAGGATTATATCCTAAGAATCCTGAAACACCAATCCAAAAGAACCTATGCACCCCAATGTTCATAGCAGCATGATTTACAACAGCCAAGTGCTAGAAGCAACCTAGGTGCTCATCAGCAAATGAATGGATCAAAAAACTATGGTACATTTACACCATGGAATTCTATGCAGCAGAAAGAAAGAAGGAGCTCCTACCCTTTGCAACAGCATGGATGGAACTGGAAAGCATTATGCTAAGTGAAATAAGCCAGGAGATGAAAGACAAATACCATATGATGTCACCTTTAACAGAAACCTAATCAACAACAACAACAACAACAACAAAAAAAAAAACAGGCAAAATATAACCAAAGACACTGGAATTGAGAACAGGCTGACAGTGACCAGAGGGGAGAGGGGAGGGAATTTCAGGGGGAAAGGGGAAGGGTTTAGAGCAACAAGTATAAAGGACACATGGATAAAAACTAGAGGGGGTGGAAATGGGAGGGAGGTGGGGTGGGCTGGGGAGGGTGGGCTGGGATGGGAGTGAAAGGCAGAAAACTGTACTTGAACAATTAAAATAAAATAAATTTTTTAAAAAAAATGTTTGGTTTTCCTTCCCTTCAGGGCTGTGGCAGTCCTGAACTTCCCATTGAATTTAGGGTAGCCATTTGACTTGCTTTAGCTAATTAACTGGGAATACAAATGACTTAAGAATGGGGAAGATGATTTCCTAAAGACATACTGGGCCAGTGAATACATCTATATCAATATTGATATAGATATAGATAAAAATATAGATATAGATAGCTACACATATAAATACATATACCTATATATAGGTATGTTGTGGTATATCTATATCTCTTATGCATATAAGAGATATATGCATAAGAGATATAGATAGATAGATATAGATATAGATATAGATAGATATTCCACAATGTCAGAAGCACACTCAAAAAGTCATCTGTGACCTCTCCTACAAAGAAGTATCCCCTAGTACATCTTGGCATTGAACCAGAGTCATTAGTCTTAATTTCCTATTTGCTTTAATAAAGTTATTTTGGAGCTTTCACCCTTTGCTTCACAAATAATTTCAAAGAACACTGCTTTTGAATAACCAGTGGCCTGCAACTACCAGCTGTGTGTTCCCTGTGCAGTCACACTGAGAAGATCATCATGAAGTACTTAACATTTTTTAAGATTGAAAAGTTAAATATGTCTTAATTACCCATCTTTTGCAGCACATCTGTAATGATTTTTTAAAATTGATTCCAGAAACCCCTTTATGAGAGAAAAGTAAGTTTTTAATAAGGTTTGCTGACATTGCAGTATTATATTTAACAGCTTGGGCATATTCATTTGCTGAGGAACAAGATGAGGAGTTTGAAAAGGCCTATAAAAATGACAGTTTGATTTGTGTAGAGTATAATATCTCTATTCCATCTTAATTTAGTTCATTAATGTGCCTGCATAATATAGTTTGCAATTAAGCCTAATAAAAACACAAACAGTGCCATCTTTTGGGCAATGTTTAAACCTTATGCATATACACAGTCATACGTACCTGTGTCAGGCAATGAACTTAGTGCCTACAGACATTCATCATGGATGCTTTTATTGACACCAGAAGAATGCAAGCCACCATGCCTACAGATAGTGGGCTACCTGGACTTCCACCTGTCCAGCTTACCTAGAATAGCATGTTCAGGTTGGCTTTTCACCATCTCCATGGAAAGGCCACCACAGGTGTATGTTCCTTTGCTTCTTGGAGCACCTGAAGACATTTTTTTCCAATTTAAATTCTTTTGTAAATCTGGGATGAAATACATTTGGCTCAGATGTCAGGTTTTGAAAAGTAGGTGGATGAATATCATGTATAAAAATAGAAATGCTATTGCTACTCTGCTCATAACTGTTATTCATAACTCAGGTGGAGGAACAGACAAGAAAAGCCTGTTTCACCAAAACCCATTTTCTTTTGAATAGCACAGATTAGTTTTGTAGTGGGCAGTCTGAAAAGATGGCCTATCCATAAAGATGCAACAATTTTAAAAGAGGAACTCAAATTGCCATTCTAGTCAAACATTTAATAAGCACTTAGCTTTGTGCTAGAAATTATATATGGAACAGTCCTGTGGCCTCCAAAATTATTGACATAGTTGTTACTTGAAAGTTCTGTAGTAGGAAAAAAGTTGCAAAGGTGTGGCTTTAAAGGCTTAGGTAATATTTAATGAAAATAGAGGTAATTTTGATGATGATAGCTAATGTTTATTGAGCATTTACCATATATGAGGAACTGTTTAAATGTTGTATGTGTATAAATTCACTTAACCCTCATGAAAATTTAGTGAAGTAGGTTCTATTATAATCATAATTCTATAGAGAGAGAACTGAAAGAAAGAATTAGTAACTTGTCCAAAGTCAGTGGCAGTTTACTAGAAAATCTCATGTCAAAGAAAACTGTGAAAGTGGTGGCTGCCATGATGGAAATAATGGGCCGAAGCTAAGATAAGGGCATGACTATTCATTTCTTTCACTCATTCAACAAACACACAATTATTTGAGCACCTATTCAATGCCAGGTACCATCATCAGAGCTGAGGACTGAACAAAACGAACTCTCCAGTATCTTAAACCTGCCTCAGAGTGGAGCAGATAATACTTAGAAACATACTATAATGTCTTGTAATGATTAAGAATGCTTGGGGACACTATTTTATACTCAAAGGAATACAAGATGAAATAATTGATACCTACCCCCAAAGCATTTTGAATCTGATGAGAAAGTCAGACAGACCTAGTAAAGATGTATGCTGTGACTTGTGATATGAGAGAGGTAAGCACAGATTGTCTGACATTATTGCTGGGTGTGTCTCTGAGGGTGTTTCTGGATGAAATTAGCAAAAGCCTTTTTGGAGATGGTGATGTTTCCACTGAGAATTATATAATGAATAGAATTAATTAGGAAATGTAGGTTTACCTTGGGAAAGAATAGCCACAAAACACAAAAGTTGAGAGTTGGGTAAGATCTAGTAACTAAAGTAAATTAGGGCAACAGAAATATATATATAGCCCTGGCTGGTGTGGCTCAGTGGATTGAGTGCCAGCCTGTGAAACAAGGGTCACCAGTTTGATTCTCAGTCTGGAGTATTGTGGAACAGGTCCCCAGTAGGGGGCACTGTTGGGAACCACTCTGCCTGGTTTCAGAAGCTCTAACTCCCTTATGGCTAAGGCTGAGTGAGTGACCTTCGGACCATAAGCCACTAAGGAGACAAAGCTTATCTCCCTGGCAGGAGTGCTGCTTCTGCTCCTTTTACTTCATTCATAACTGGCCCCCCAGTGCTTGATCAGTTAGCCAATTATGGGTAAGCTTCCCCAAGGGGGGAACAACCTAAGATAGGCATGATCATGTGGAGGCCACAAGGAAGGACTTGGAAGGCTACAGCAAAAGGGGGTGATGGACCCTCCCCCCTCAGCTATGACATAGCTTGAGTCCTCATTCTGTCTGGGAGAAGTCTCCTAATCTCTTGGCTGCCTTACTTCCCCTGCCTGACTTAAGCTTGAAACAATGCCTTAAGTCTGAAACAATGACAGAGGGTGGTGCAACTTTGTGCTGGAAAGGGCAGGTTCCCCAGTTGATCAGGCCTAAGCAAGAATATATAAAATCCTGTGAAACCTGCTTTGCTAGGAATACTCTCAATTAAATAATAAGGGTCTGAGCAGGAAATGAGTTTGTTTCCCAAAGTTTTATAGCCCTTTAGCTAACAGACCCTGACCCAAGAATAGGCTCTTCAGAGTTCTTTGTACATTATTTATTGTTTGATCTTTACTGCCTGACAATGATTAATGAGCTTTACCTGTATTCCTGTGCAAAATGAACTTAATAAAAGCCCATTGAGGAAAAGGCGCTTGGCCCTTCTCCTTTGAGAGATCGGCCACCTTTCCTCCCCAAGCAGATCATGTCTTGGTAGACTTATTCTCATCCATGGCGGCTGGGCAGGCCCTGCGGGCAGAGCCCCCCCACAGGACACACGAGAGGCAACCACATATTGATTGAAACATTGATGTTTCACTCCCTCTTTTTTCTCCTTCCCTTCCCCTCTATAAAAATAAATAAATAGAAATATATATATAATATATATATAATATATGTGTATATAAACATGTGTGTATATATACACATTTAAATGTGTGTATATATATTTATGTGTGTGTATATATATGAGGGAAGATTTATTATAAGGAATTGGCATATGCAGTTATAAAAGTTGAGAAGTCCTATGATCTGTCCTCTGCAAACTGGAGAATCAGGAAAGCCAGTGGTATAATTCAGTCCTAGTCTGGAGGTCTGAGAACCGAGACTGTCAAGAGCAGGAGAAGATCCAGGTTACAGTTCAAGCAATCAAGCAGAAAGGCTGAATTTTGCCTTCCTCTGCCTTTTTGTTCTATTCATGTCCTCATTGGATTGGATAAGGCCCACTCACAATGGAGAGGGCAAATCACTTTACTAAGTCCTCTTATTTAAATGTTAATTTCATTCAGAAACACCATCATAGACACACCCAGGAAGAATGTCTAGCCAAATATCTGGGCTTCCTGTGATCCAGTTAAGTTGACACATAAATTAACTGTCACATAAAGACAAGTCCCTATAGAGGAATCTTAGGGTACACATAGGTGAGCAGCCAGAAACAGGTGATTCTGGAAGGTTGAGAGGAGAGTAAATCACACCAGACCTCATCTTGCCTGTGACAGAGCAGATGCTAATCTTAAAGGCCATAGGTAGACACAAGAAGTTGTTGATGGGGAAAGATTTGATATACTCCATGTTCTGAAGAGAGCACCAAAACAATGATGAAGGTTTTGGCTCGGGGTGGGGGGGAACAAAGCAAAGGCAAAAACATAAGTACAGAGGTTGTCACAGCAACGTAGGGAAGAGACAATGAGCTTAAAGAGGAGGAAACCATTTGCAACACTATTAGAAGAGAAATGACAATTTATTGGTTTTGAAGGAGAAATGGAAAGAAAGGAAAAGAGAAAGGTTTGCAGGTAATGTCATTCACAAGAACAGAGATGCAAAAAGAGGGGCAGGTTTGAATTTGAAAGTGCTGAAGCATGATTGATGCTCCGCCATGACAAACACCACTGTTTCTTCAAATGGGCCAAAATCTCTATTGCCTGCAGGCATTTGCAAAGACTGTGGCCCCTGTCTGTTTTCCCACAAGTCCACAGTCTCCACTCCCCAAGCTTTCCGTGGGTAATCTCTCCACACACTTCAATTCCCAGCTTAAGTGTCATTTCCTCCATGACCTCCATAACCCCGAGTAGGGTGAGGCTCTTGTTAAAGCTCCCCAGCACTCTGTTCTTTCTCTCTCCCAGCTGTATGTAAGATTTTTTTTACTTGCTTATCTCCCAAACTGGACAATGGACTGTATATATTTCTCACTGAACAGTTCCTGCCACATGGCACACTCTAAGAAATGTTGTAGGGTGTCCATATAAATAAGTATCCTGTAAACTCCTGTGTATATGTACAACAAGCTCCAAAGAAGGATCTGAAATTAGAGATATGGATTTGGGCAACATCTGCTTATGAAAGCAATTTCTTTTAAATTGATAATCACATAGTTCTAGGAGAACAAAGTGTTTTTTTCAACAGCATCCTGAAAGGTAATGCTAAAAAAGCACTGTATGTTGCCCAAAGCACCTTACATTTATTTTCCTTTTGATGCTTTATATCTTCCCAGGAAAGCAGGGGGTGTTGTGAACTCATTTCCTTTCCTTTTTTCCCCCTCTCTCCACTGGTTTCTTTTCAGCTTAAGTAAAAGACTTTTCACACTAAGAGCAAAGACAATGTCGACACACTAAAAAGATACACCAAAAAAAGATTTCTCTCCTCAATGTCAGTGGATGACTTTTCTTCAAAGACAAAGGTGAAAATTATACTTTCCCTTAATCCCCTTCTAAATATTCTCTCATCTCTGGGAAGTCTTCATGTGAACCTCTCCTAAACTTCACATGCCTCAAAGTTCAGGCAGCCTCAGGGAATGGTGGAGCAACCAACAGGTGGACATGAGTTTGGGGATAACTGGGGCCTTTCACTGACCTGTCCCTAGGCTCAGAGCTGGTGGAAGCCCAACTTTGGTACATAGTTTGACCCCTCCCATGTGCATCTAGGTCCAGCAGAGGCAGCCATAAACTACAGATTTCTTGGTAGCTCCTGGAAGGTATCCCAAGGCAAGTTACAGATAGCATCTGTCATTGACCTGCACTAGCATCCCTCCCAAGAGGACCCAGAACCAATACAACTGTTGGTGGGCTTCAAACCATACCAGAGAATGCTCCAACAAGCTGCACAAGAAGGGTATCCAAAGGGATATCCCAGGAGGCACCAGACCCTGCAGGAGCAAACTCTACTTCAGAGCTTGAGTGGTGGGAGGCAACCCCCACAAACTGGTTCATACACTGTTGTTGGGGTTGATCCTCATAGTCAACCAGCCTGAGAATCAACCCAACTCACAGATGGGCCAACAGCAATGAAGACTCAACTACAATAGGAGGGCTCACATAAACCACACAGGAAACATTTCTGGACAACCTACACCAAGTGATCAGCAAGATTGCACCAATGAACCGCACAAGGCACCTACTACAAAAGACCACCGATATTGGAAGACATAGCAGATCTACCTAATACACAGAGACAAATACAAAAAAATAAAGAAAATGAGGGTAAAAAAACATGTCCCAAATGAAATGACAAGAGAAATCCCCAGGAAAAAAATAAACCTCAATAAAATGGAGGCACCCAACTACTAGATGAAATGTTTAAAACAATAGTTATAAGGATGCTCAGGAACTTAGGGTAAGAATTAATGAGCTCATTGAGAACTTAAAGAGATAGTACAGTTTAAAAAAAGACATAAAACTATAAAAAAGAACCAGTCATAAATAAAGAATACAATATTTTAAATGAAGAATACACTAGAGGGAAACAATAGCAGGTTAAATGAAGTAGGAAATCAAATTATCAATTTAGAGGACAAGAAAACTGAAAATACACAAGCAGAGCAGCAAAAAGAAAAAGGAATTTTTTGAAATGAAGAAAGTCTAAGGGCCCTGGCTGGTGTGGCTCAGTGGATTGAGTGTGGGCCTGTGAACCAAAGAATCGTGGTTCGAGTCCCAGTCAGGGCACATGCCTGGGTTGCAGGCCAGTTCCCGGCAAGGGACACATGAGAGGTAACCATACATTGATATTTCCCTCCCTCTCTCCCTCTCTCCTTCCTTTCCCCTCTAAAGATAAATAAATAAAATGTTTTTTTTTTTTTAAAGAAAGTCTAAGGGACCTCTGGGACAACATTAAATGTAACAACATCTGCATCAAAGAGCACCAAAAAGGGAAGAGAGAGAGCAAGGAATTGAGAACCAGTATGAAGAAATAATGGCTGAAAATTTCCCTGACCTAGTAAAAGAAAAAGACACACCTGTGCAGGAAGCACAGAGAGTTCCAATCAAGATAAACCCAAAGAGGTCTATACCAAAAAGCATCATAATTAAAATGACTAGGGTTACAGACAAAGAGAATCTTAAGAAAAGCAAGAGAAAAATAGTTAGTTACCTATAAGAGAGCTCCCATAAGATTGTCAATTGATTTCTCAATAGAAACACTTAGGCCAGAAGGAATTAGCATGAGATATTCAGTGAAGAAAATCAAAGACCTATAACCAAGACTACTTTACCCAACATGGCTATCATTTAAAATTGAAGGAGTAATAAAGGGCTTCCCAGAGAAGAAAAAGCTAAAGGAGTTCATTAACACCAAACCAGTACTACAAGAAATATTAAAGGGTTTTGTCTAAAAAAAGAAAAAATCAACAAAAAAAGAGAAACATAGTTATAAAAACTAAAATGGCAATAAATACATATCTATTGATAATCACTTCAAATATAAGTGGATTAAATGTTCCAATCGAAGACACAGGGTAGCTGAATGGATAAGAAAATAAGACTTGTATACATGTTATCTACAAAAGACTCACCTTGGAATGAAAGATACAAGCTAGAAGTAAAGGGATCAAATATGATATTTCATGCAAATGGAAATGAAAGAAAGCTAAGATAGCAGCACTTGTGCAAAATAGACTTTAAAGCAAAGGCTGTAATAAAAGACAACAAAAAAATTACATAATGATAAAGGGGTCAATTCAACACAAGGATAAAATCCTTGAAAATATTTATGGGCCCCTAAATATATAAAGAAAATCTTAATGGATATAAAGAAAGACATCAACAGTAATACAGTCATACTAGGAATTTTAACATCCCATTGGATGTTATCAATGGATAGGTCTTCCAGATGAAAAAAAATCAGTAAGAAAACAGCAATGTTAAATGATACACTAGGCCAGATAAATTTAATTGATCTTTTCAGAGCATTTCATCCCAAAGCAGCAGAATATACATATTTTCAAGTGCACATGGAACATTCTCTAGGATAGACCATGTGTTAGGGCACAAAAGAAATCTCAAAATGTGCAAGAAGCTTGAAATCATACCAAGCATCTTTTCCAATCACAATGGTATGGAACAGGAAATCAATTACAAAATTAAAAAAAAAAAACATATAAGCACTTAGAAGCTTAAACATGGAGCTGCAGGAATCAGAGAATGATACTAAAAATGAATGGGTTAACAATGAAATCAAGGAATAAATAAAAAGTTACCTTGAGACAAATGAAAATGAAACCACAGCAACACAAAATCTATGAGACACAGAAAAAGCAGTCCTAAGAGGGAAGTTCATGGCAATATAGGCTTGCCTCAAGAAACAAGAAAATATTCAAACAAGCAATCTTACCTTACAACTAAAATAAGTAAAAAAAGGAACAAAGTCCAAGAAAATTAAAAATATCAGAGGTCAAGTAAATAAAAGAGTACAAAAAAAGGATCAATGAAATTATGAGTTGGTTCTTTAAAAAGATAACCAAGATTAACAGACTTCTAACCAGACTAATCAAGAAAAAAAGAGAGAGGGCCCCCCAAAATAAAATCAGAAATGATGGAGGAAAAATGACAACTGACACCACAGAAATACAAAGGACTATATAAGAAAATATTGTAAATAGTTATAGGCCAAGAGCATGGACAATGTGGAAAAAAAATAAATTCCTAGAAACATATAATCTTCCAAAAGCAAAACAAGAAGAAATAAAAAATCTGAACAGACTGGTTTCGACAAATATAAATCAAAGCAGTAATCAAAAAATTCCCAGCAAACAAAGGTCTTGAACTGAATGGCTTCACAGACAAATTTTACCAAACATCCAAAAAAGAACTAATACCTCTCCTTCTCAAACTATTTCATAAAATTCAAGAAGAGGGAGACTCCCAAGCTCAATTTATGAAGACAGAGTTTCCTAATTCCCATACCAGAGAAACACAATATAAATAAAGAAAATTATAGGCCAATGTCCTTGTTGCACATAGATGCAAAAACCCTCAGAAAATTAGCAAAAGAAATCCAGAAACACATTTAAAGGATCATACACTGTGAGAAATAGGGATTTATTCCTGGTATGCAAGGTTGGTACAATATTTGCAAATCAATTAAGATGTTACACCACATAAACAAAATGAAAAATGAAAATCACATGAGCATATTAATAGATGTAGAAAAAGCATTTTATAAAATCCAGCACCCATTAATGAAAACACTCTCAGCAAAGTGGGAACAAAGGGAAGATACCTCAACATGATAAAGGACATATGTGACAAACCCACAGCCAATATCATACTCAGCTGGCGAAAACTAAAAGTGTTTCCCTTAACATAATGAACAAGACAGGGATGTCCACTTTCACCAGTATTATTCAACATAGTAATAGAATTCCTAGTGACAGCGTTCAGACAGGTGAAAGAAATAAGTCATACAAATTAGAAAAGAAAAATTAAAACTGCCATTATTTGCAGATAAATAACACTGTATACATGTAACAGGGTGCAGCCAAGAGTGGGGCCCCAAACAGAGATTTGTAATGGGGTCCAGAAGAGCTTGGAGATGATTGGCTCCACACCACAGGGCCACCTGCCCTGAATGCTGGCAGCTGTGGCCAATTGTGGGAGGAGCCGGAAATGAGGCTGCAGAGGAAGATCGGTGCTGGGATTTAAACAAAGGCACAGCAGCCATTTGGATCTTTTCAGGAACCATGCAGTTTTGGTGAAGAGTTGGAAACACACAGCTTTGGCATCTTTTCGGGGACTATGTGGCTTGGGCGAGAGTCAGGACCATGCAGCTTTAAAAATGCTCCCTTTTTGCCACATGGATGGTGCCTGGAGCCTGAATCACAGACTTCTACTTCTTCCCTGAGGTATAGTACCCCATTCTTGGCAGAGGGAGAAGGAAGGACTCTGTGCATTTGTGGGTATTCTAAAGAACTTTAGTCTATATAACTTTTAAATAAACAATAATTTGTTTCCTTTTCATGGGTCTCTGGCATTGAGAGATGTCTTTCCTCTGGCAGCAGGCAAAGTGAACCTAGTATGGGGGAGGAACCCTTGGAGAAAAATGTGGGTCTTTTATATCGTTCAGCCCTTCCCCCTGGTTTGTTCTGTAACATACAGAAAAACCTAAAAAAAAAAAACAAACAAAAAAAAAACCCCACACACAAAAAAACTACTAGAACTAATAAATGAATTGAGTAAAGTAGCAGCGTACAAAATTAATAACCAAAAAATCAGTTGCATTTTATGTACTGATAATGAACTATCTGAAAGGGAAACTAAGAATTGTAATCTTGGCCTGGAAGGCTGCAGGGGAAAGCAGGGCTGCCCAGTCGGCCTCCCACAAGGATTCTTCTTGCGTCCGCCCCACTGTCTGTCGGTCGGTGTGTCTGCAGAGCCAGCTGGAGGCCCTGGGCTCTGTGCAACTGTATGGGACACTACATCAGACCAATGGCGGCGGCAGTGACCCTGTCCGGCCTGGCAATGCGAGTGCCCAGCTGTGCAGCGCCCTGCGGCTACTACCGCGCCTTCTGCAAGCGGCTCACACGCACGCTGCTCATCTTCTTCAGCCTGGCCTGGCGGCTGCGCATGAACTTCCCTTATTTCTGCTTTGTGGCCTCTGTGATTCTCAACGTCCACCTGCAGGCACATATTTAGATTAACTATCTTCGTGGCAGTCTTCGAGCCCCCCACAGGATGACTGACTTCCACCCACCAGCTCACCCTCCCTAGAGCAAAGCCACCACCTGGACTAACACATGCAACTTTGGGGGTCTGTGTTTCCAGTGACTCAACATTTAATATAAATGGGCGGCTAGAAATCATGATTTACTTAAAGCCTTCAATATAACCAAAAAAGCCTAAGATATAATGAAAACTTGACTCTCAAGGAGCTAGATAATTTAAGGAAGAGAAAAGAACCTAAAAAATAAATGAAAAACGTTTGCATCCATAAAACAAAAAACAGCACAAACTTCAGGAAATGATGATGAGTACAAGATGCCTTAAGGAAAAAAAGAAGAAAGGTTACTAACAACTTAAATAAACATAAACTATAAAAGAATGCTCCAAATAAGAGGCCAATTTTCCAAATTACAATAAAAACTAAATGGACTTCCAACTGAATGAAATGGATTCTAAACAATAGACAGATGGAGTTAGAAGGTGGAGAAAATTTAAATGACATAATCTGGAAGTCATATATGTCTTTCATCCCCAAAGAAAAAAACAATGGTAAACAGGAAGTACAGGGAAACATTTCAAATTGTACAAGGAAAGCATACTTAAAATATGAAGCAACCTCAGATGTGACCTGGTTTGAACAGTTGCCAGAAATGTGTTAAAGGGAATCTTCTTGAACATTGGCAATACAGACTGCAATCACAGATGAGAAAATCCAATCATAGCATTTGACTTGCTATTCGGTGAAAAATATTTAAATGACTGTTACAATGGAAATATTAGTTGTAGTTTTCCATTTTTAGAGTAAATCTCTATGCAAAGCTGGAAAGATGATTACAGTTATGGAACAGGATGGACTATCACCAACTTTGATAGTGTACAAGTACTGGCAGAGGGGAAGAAATGAAATAGTAGTATTTTCTCATTAAGTGGGAAGTCCAGATATTGTCTCTAGCTCATAGAATATTGGGGAGGGGGTTCACTTATCACTTTATGTGTTGCCTAAATGTCTAACAACTGTGCTGTGTACCTGAAACTAATATAATATTGAATGTCAACTGTAATTGAAAAATAAAAAATTAGAAAAGAATAAAAAAAAGAATTGTAACCTTATTATGATTGTATCAAATAATAAATAAAGTATCTAGGAATAAATTTAAACAAGGAGTTAAAGTCCTGTACTCAGAAAATTATGAGATGCTGAAGAACAAAAATGAAAAAAAGTCAAATGAATGGAATCATATACTGAGTTCATTTATAGGAAGATTAACATTAAAATGTCCATACTATCTAGCACAATCTATCAATTCATTGCAATTACTATCAAAATACCAATGGTAGTTCCGGCCACGATGGAGGCATAGGTAGAAACTCTTCTCTTCCTCGCACAATGAAAAGGAGGATAACAACCAATCTAAAATCAATAAACAATCAGAAATGCCAGAAAATCAAACTTTGTGGAGCTCTGATAACCAAGGAATTGAAGAAACAGTCAAACAGACCAATCAGACTAGCGTGCTGAGACAAAGAAATATGGCCAAATGAAAAGACAGAGCAAAACCTCAGAAAAAGAGCTGAATGATGAGGCTATAGCCAACCTTTCTGATGGAGAATTTAAAGCCCTGGTAATCAAAATGCTCACAGAACTGATTGAGCTTGGTCGAAAAATGAAAAAGAAAAAAAAGAGAAAGATACCCAAAATGAAATAAAGCAAAATATTCAGGGAACCAACAGTGACAGGAAGAAAACCAGGACTCCAAGCAACAATTTGAAACAAAAGGACAAAATAAACATGCAACCAGAACAGAATGAAGAAACAAGAATTAAAAAAAGTGGAGAGACTTATGAAACTCTGGGACAACCTGAAATGTTCCAATATCTGAATTATAGGGGTGCCAGAAGGAGAAGAAACAACAGCAAGAAATTTAAAACTTATTTGAACAAATAATGAAGGAAAACTTCCCCAATCTGGTGAAGGAAATAGATTTCCAGGAAGTCCAGAGAGTCCCAAAGAAGCTGGATCCAAGGAATCACACACCAAGGCACGTCATCATTAAGTTACCCAAGATTAAAGATAAAGAGAGAATCCTAAAAGCAGCAAGAGGAGAGGAAAGAGTTATCTACAAAGGAGTCCCTATAAGGCTATCAGCTGATTTCTCAAAAGAAACCTTGCAGGCAGGAAGGGGCTGGAAAGAAGTATTTGAAGTCATGAAAGGCAAGGACCTACATCCAAGATTGCTCTATCCAGCAAAGTTCTCATCTAGAATGGAAGGGAAGATAAAGCGCTTCTCAGATAAGGTCAAGTTAAAGGACTTCATCATCACCAAGCCCTTATTGTATGAAATGTTAAAGGGCCTTATCTAAGAAAAGGAAGATAAAAAATATGAACAGTAAAATGACAACAAACTCACAACTCTCAACAAATGAACCTAAAAAAATAAAACAAAGAAAAACAACAAAAACAAAACTAAGCAAACAATTAGCACAGAAACAGAATCAGAGATATGGACATCACATGGAGAGTTTTCAGTGGGGAGGGGGAGGGGAGGAATAAGGGGGAAAATGTACATGGAAGAAGAAGCATAATTGCTAGGCATAAAATAGATGGGGAATGGTCAAAAATGGTATAGGAAACAGAGAACTCAAAGAACTTACATGTGCAACACATGGGCATGAACTAAGTGGAGGAAGTACTGGAGGGTAGAGGTGCAGGGTGGAGGGAGGATAAAGGGGGAGAAATTGGGAAAACTGTAATAGCATAATCAATAAAATATACTTAAGAAATACCAGTGGTATAATTTACAGAACTAGAACAAATAACCCCCAAATTTATATGGAACCACAAAAGACCCTGAATATCCACAGCAATCCTAAGAAAGAACAAATTAGAGGTACCCCAAAACCTGATATCAAACTTTAATACAAGGCCATAGTAATCAAAATAGCATAGTTTGAGATAAATACAGACATATAGGTCAATGGAATAGAATAGAGAGCCCAGAATTGAACCTATATCTGTATGATCAATTAGTATTTGACAAAGGAGGCAAGAACATACAATGGAGTAATGAGTCTATTCAATAAATGCTGCTGGGAAAGTTCAACAGACACATGCAAAAAAAAAACTGAAACTAAACCACCTTCCTTCACCATGTTCAAGAATAAACTCACAATGGATTATAGACTTAAATGTAAGATTCAAAACCATAAAACTCCTAGAAAAAAATATGCTGTAAAACCTTGGACATCTCTTAGCAATATTTTTCTAATATATCTACTTGGACAAGAAAAACAAAAGAAAAATTAAACAAATGGGATTGCATTAAAATAAAATGGTTTTGCACAATAAAGAAAAAGACCAACAAAATGAAAATACAATCTGCTGAATAGAAGTATTTGCCAATGGTATATTCAATAAGAGGTTCATATCCAAAAGTTATAAAGAACTCAAAGAACTGAACACCAAAACAACAAAAAATCCCATTGAAAAGTAAGCAGAGAGAGGGAGAAAAGGTACAAGGAATAAGTAGGTAGGTAAGTAGAGAATAAATAGTAGGTAGAGAATAGACAGGGGGAGGTTAAGACTAGTATAGGAAATGTAGAAGCCAAAGAACTTATACGTATGACCCATGGACAAGAATTAAAAGGGGGGAATGTGGGTGGGAAGGGGTGTGCAGGGCAGAGGGGAATAAAGGTGGGGAAATGAGACAACTGTAATCGTGTAATCAATAAAATATATTCTAAAAAACAAATAAAAACAAAACAGATGAGTGGATTAGAAACCTGTGGTGTATTTACTCAATGGAGTACTACTACTCGGCCATAAAAAAGAATGAAGTCTTAACCATTTGTCACAGCATAGATGAACCTAGAGAGTATCATGCTAAGTGAAATAAGTCAGGCAGAGAAGACAAATAACATATGATTTCTCTTATTAGTGGAATCCAAAGAACAAAATAAAAAAACAGAATAGAAACAAACCTATAGAGAGAACAGACTGACAGTTGTCAAAGGTGAGAGGCTCTGGGGAGCTGGGTGAAAAAGGTGAAAGGATTTAGGAGTACAAATTGATAGTTACAGACAGTCACAGACATACAAATTACAGCATAAGTAATATACTCAATATTCAGTACTCAGTACTGAGTATTCAACACTCAGTAATATTGTTATAAATATATTTGGGGGCAGGTGAGTACTTGAAACATTGGGTGAACCACTCTGTAAACTATATGAATTTCTAACCACTATGCTATACATCTGAAACTAAAACAGAATAATATTGAATGTAAACTTTAACTAAAAATTTTTTTAAATGTAAAGAAAAAATATTTTACATTCCTCAGTGTCCCATGCAGTCTAAGTTTCTCTTTACATGGTTTAGCCCATGTCTCAAACACTTTCTGTTAGTGGAACAAGACTTGTCACTGATTCTCATGGCATAGATTTCCTACCAAATTCCCCCCATCAATGTGAAGAGATGCATCTTTTCTAGATGAGGTTAATGGAGACACTATTTCTGTGCAGACCTCATGTTCAGTGCCTGAGCAAGATACAAACTGGTATGCTAATGAATGCTAATTAGGGTGATTACAGTGTGGCCATCTGTCACATTAGTTTATTTCATTGCACCCTTTGCTGGAAGGAATTTCACTTTCTTACTCTTGTGAAGATTATTTAATTTAAATATAGAATAAAGAGATTGATATTTTATCTTCAGCTCACATCTCTATAATAATCATGATCATTATTCACACATATTTTGTGCCTTCTGTATCCTTCTAGATGGATGAATTGTCACCCTCTCAGAAAACATGAGAAATAACAGTGAGACCAATTAATAAATATTAAGAAAATATTTATTAAGAAAAAATGTATACACAAAGTATATACATTTTTGCGCAAATAAAGAATGAAATACATGGAGACCTTACTGAAATGCTTGGATGTGGGTGCCCTGAATGGCTTCTGAATTGCCTGATGTCATTCTAAATTGGAATAAAAGCATGATTTTTAGTTGAATGAGTTGTCTTTCAAAAGCCCTTGGGGGAAACTGACTGTAATATAACTCTTGAGTCTTTGTGTTGGAAGGCACTTTGCTAAGGAGATATTTTAAGTGTAGATGTTTATCTCTTCCAGTGATCAGAGGAGTGATTTCAATGTAACTACAAGTATTTACCAAATTGTCAGGATATTAAAATAGGCCTCTTCCTGGTTCAGATACCAAAATGTGAGTTAAACCCTCTTCACATGTGGAATTTCAATACTCTCGGAATCCCCTTCAACTTTGAAATAGAAAGGATACAGAAAAAAACCTTTTGAAGAAATTTCATCAAAGAGAACAATTACCATGTTAATTATCCAACAGTCCTCTTCTTCTAAGTTCCCCAGGAGAACTTTAAACAGGTGCTGTTTCCTATACCTCAAGCCTCCTGAGGAGGACTTTCTGGGAACTATTGTGTGGGCCAAAAAGTCCATACAGTTTTTTTCCATAAAACAAAAGACACATTTTTCATTTTCACCAATAACTTTATCGATTTGGATATTTTGAGTATGTTGGCTATCTCCTGTGTGGTGTAACGCCGATTGTTCTCAATTAATGTCTCAATTTGATTGCTATCAACTTCAAATGGTCTACCTGACCATGGAGCATCATCTAGTGAGAAATCTCCAGCATGAAACTTCACAAAACACTTTTGACATCTTCAATCAGTCACAGCACTTTCTCCATACACTGCACAAATCTTTTTTGTGTGTTTCAGAAAGCATTTTTACCTTTCTTGAAATAACAAAGCATAATATGCCAAAAAATGTTACTTATTTTCTTCCATCTTTGATATTAAAGTGGCTACACAAAAATTCACCATTTTTGATATTTTCTTTTAATGTACATTGATATGACAGCTGTCACAATACTGTCTAACAAAACTGTTTCAAATGAAGTTAAACACAACTAAGTGCTACTAGAGCCATCTTACAGGAAGAAAAAAAAAAAAAAAGGAAACTTTTTGGCCAACCCAATAGTTAGAAAGTTAACCAGATAGACCAGTGTCTGACCCATGTCTGGGATAGTTCAAGTTGCCTGTAGCAGTGGTAGCTAGTGGTGTCTACACTGCCATGGGCCTGTACTCCCTGAGGTTTGAGGGGCAAAGGACTTGTCAGTGTTTCCTGTGGACTAGACTTGGCCAGGCAGGAGACAGAGTGATTGTGAAGGTATTATTTCCCAACTGGAATCTCAGGTGGCCAAAGAAATTTTAATCTGTATAGAGGTTTGCCATAAACTCCTTAGTATAAAGTCTAAATTTTGTAAATTCAAGTTCTTTTTTTACCTTGTTCCTTTATTTTACTTTACTTTTAATCATTTTTTATTTTTCAATTATAGTTGACACCTGAATATTATATTAGTTTCAGGTGTACACCCCAGTGATTAGACAACTTACTAAGTGATCATCCCAATAAATCTCATACCCATTTGACACCATACATAATTATTAGAATATTATTGACTATATTCCCTATGCTGTACTTTATATCCCCATGACTATTCTGTAACTACCAATTTGTACTTCTTAATCCCTTCACTTTTTTTTACCTATCCTCCAAACCCCCTCCCATCTGGCAACTGTCTAATTTGTCTCTATAGCTATTAGTCTGTTTCTATTCTCTTTGTTAGTTTATTTTGTTTTTTAGATTCAGTTTTTGGTGGCTATGTATTTATTTCCAAGCTTTTTCTTTTAAATGTGTGAGAAGTAAGACCCACTGAGTGACTTCGCCAAAGTCACAAGAAGTAAGGCACAAAAACTAAAATATTTGGCAGAATTGCAGGCAGAATCATCGGGTGAGCTCCCAGTTCCCAAATGTAGACCAAATCTGCATCAAAACTTGGTGTCCACAACTTTCCACCACCTCTTCACGTGCACAGGTAGCTTGGATAGCCTTTAGCAAAAGATAGGTCCTGAGCACAGTCTAATGGAACGGAATGTACAGAGGTGGCACTAACTTACCATTGCCTCAGGATATGTTTTATCATGTTTAGTTAAGAAATGTGATAGATTTGTTTTGATTCTATGTTTATGAAGAATGGGGGCAGGGGACACCACTTGTTAGATCTAATTTTTGGACCTGGGATGCCTGAAGCACTCTGATTGAAGTGGCATAAAATGTAAGATGGAAGATTGACCTCTTTTTATATGTAAGAATGCCATTGTTGTCACAACAAAACTGCATTACATCCCACGAGAGAAAGACTTTCACAATTGCCCAGTCTGTGTGAAAAAGGAGCCAGAAAGGCAAACCCACCAAAGCCACATTGACCAATTTAAACATCCACTTCTTAGAATAATAGGTTTCCAAAAGAAAGGCAAATCATGTCTTAACTTCTACTTACAGACACTGTGTTTTGCAAGTTTACAGCCATTGGGATCAATCTTGAGAGATATCTGAAGACTCAAAATTCATAAATTGATTCTTTTCATCATTTATGTTCCATATTCCTACACTTTTTCCTTTTGCACCACAATATTTAGATTTGAAACAGATTCCCTGATCATCCATCTGGCCTTTGCTAAACAGAAAGAGAGCTGGCAGAGAAGGTAAAGAAATCTGATTTTCCAAAACAGAACACTCTTTTATTCATAGGCAGCATGCCTTCTGGGAATAGCTAGATATAATTTTTTAAAATCCTAAATATGAAATCTGGACAAATTTTAATAGTAGTATATAAATAAATGAATGAATTCTTCACCATGTCATACAGACTTTCCCTTTGTTTTTATAAATAGTTCCATTGTGAAAACCTGCTGTCTCACTATCAAAATTCTGACTCCTTTTCCTAGTTCCCTGATTTTTCTTTCCTACTGGTGATTTTTATTTTCTTCTCCATATAATAAACACATTTCTTTCCTCTGTCCATCACTCCCTCCACTCCAAGACACTGTTTTGAAAGAGGAAGGCAGAACCTCTGCACACACCTTCCTGTTCTGGGAAGTGTGAGCCACGTGTTCTCCTCACCCAGAGCCAGCAGGATTGACCCTGGCAGAAATAGGGAGGGGAGCAAGGTGCACATTCTACGACTGGCTTCTCATCAAGCTGATCTCTAGGCTGTAACCACGTTAACCTGTATTTAAATTTTTGCAAGACCAAGCCAGTCAAAAACAGTAACAGACATCCTGAGATGGTTTTATATTTTGCTGACCCTTAGTTGCTTTCATTTTTCTTTCACTTGACAGAAATCCATGCAAATGGGAAGGCGCTTGTCAGCTACATGATTTATTACTCCGTTTTTGCAGAATCCCTACACTTTATTTGAATATTCACTATCATATCCAAGTGGTGCCCACTGCTTTGTATCTTGAATACAGAAATCTTTACTGCACTAACTGAGACATATTATTCACCACCCTGGAGGTAACAGAAGGATTGATTTATCCAGGTACATACTGCTTACCCAGCAGCTGCTGGATTCAGAATCATTTGCTTAGAAAATCCATCAGAATTAAAGAGCAAATTTCAAAATAAATTGTTACTATTTTCATCTGCAGCCTGGATACATACACTGTGGAAAGTACAAAGATCCTTTTCCCTAAATGTTTCTTTTAACCTGTTCTTAGTAACAACACTTATGTAAGCAAATTCCTTGGGTGTTCTTGTAGTGGCCACAGCTGTTGTTTGACCTCATGATGTTGAGGTGCCTTTTAACCTCCTCTGATTTATGTTAAAACTAAGTTGGTTCATCAGAATTAGTCAGAACTCGTGCATCTAGCTCTGAAGGAGCAAACAATTTAGAAACACAAAATGGCTCCTTACCCATCCTGCAGAACACTGATCAGAGCCTGGTCCCTCTCCTACAAAGTGAGGCTGACCTCCTGGGAAGCACCCCTAGAACCTGGACTGCCCTTGGGGGAAATGTTGAATGGCTCCTGTCTCTTGGTCCTTTCAACTTATGTATCTCTTCCAAAGCATCCTTCAAGCTGATCATTATTATCAGGTCTATTTAATAGAAGCATACAAGATTCAGAAAGGAAGTCACCTTCAGCAATTCGGTGGCAAATGCAAAACTGAATGGTCAGAAGTCTTCTTAACCCAATCTTGTTGCTAGCTAATGGTGAGTCATGTTGCTTCCCTTGACTCCATATAAACATTTTTTCTGAATTGTCCCAAAATGATTTGCCTTCAATAGCTTATCAATTTCATTATAATCTTGACCTCAACCTCATCCACCCTCTTCTCTTGACTAAATGCAGGTAGTGTAGCCTTGGAGTTAAGGCCCTACATCTTTGGAGTGGGATTCCTTGGATAATTTTGTCTCTGCCATTTGCCCACTGTGTGACTTTGGGCACATCATCAGGTTAAACCATATTAGATTGCCATATCTGTTGGTCAAAACAGGTCAAATATTATCAATTTAATTTGACTCAACCTTAATTTCTATAAATTTTAGTTTTCTCCTCTGGGAAAAGAGACAAAGTACAAAAACCTAGGTTGTGGAATTACTATGAAAATCAAATGAGATACCTGTCAAGACTTAGTATAGTACTTGGCACCAAGTAAGTGTTGAATGTTTTTATTATGGACAGTAGGGACATTAATTAAGAGTCATTATTTTAGATGTGCCTGACTTCAGCTGAGTCTAATGAAGCAGTCACTGCAGTTAGATTTTGTTGTTCCTGGCAGCTGAGCTGTTTGTCAATATTGGTAATGTTGGTGACACTAAAAATCTGAAATCTGAATTGCGAGCTATACTCAGAAAATTCAATTGAGTTAAAATTTTAAATCAAACAAATGTGCCATCATATATCCTCCAAAAAAGGAATTGAAGACTGCCCCTGTGTCTTATCTTCATCCTTCCTACCATGGAAAAAGTTCAACCATGTCTTTAGCAAGGTCAAAACAAGAGCCAGTATTCAAAGTTTCTGTTTCATAATAAAGCTTAGTCCTTTAGAACCCACAGGTGGTGGCGAAATGGTCTCACCTCCCGTCCAAGTAGCTTAACACTGTTCCCAGCTGTGCTGCCATATGTAGGGTCCCACGTGGAGCCTGTGTTTGAACTCTACATGGCTGCCAGCTAGACCCACATTATTATGGAGAGAGTGCATTAATGTATGAGATGAGCATGGGTTCCAGGAGAGATATAGCTCTTCTTTGTTCTCTTGGGATTATATTATCTTGGGCTTAGAAAAGAGCTTTTTCAGTCATAAGAGTTCCAGCCAAGACAGAGGCATAGGTAGAAACCCTTCATTTCCTTACACAACCAAAAGGAGGATAACAACCAATCTAAAATCAATAAACAACCAGAAGTGCCAAAAAATCAAACTACATGGAACTCCAACAACCACGAAATTAAAGTAACAAAAAGAACAACCAGACCGGTAAGGCTGAGGACAGAGAGAAACCTTGGTGAGGCAGCAGGCTGCATGGGAGGGGCTGGCTTAATGGGAAACTGGGACTCAGAGGTGGCTGTGGAGTGGTTGCCATGGTGGGAGAAACTCTCAGTCTCACACGAGTTTGTTGAAAAGTGCGCTAGAGCTGAGTGGGAGATCTGCATTGTTCCCTCTCTGGCTCCTTCCCCACAGGCAGCACCTCAGCGCAGCAAGGAGGTTTGCTCTGCCTGGGTGAATATCTAAGGCCACTCCCCTTACAACTTAACAGGGCCCTCCCTGAACAAAGAAATAAGGTCAAAATGGAAAAAAAAATAGAGCAAAACCTCAGAAAAAGAGCTGAATGACGAGGCTATAGCCAACCTTTCTGATGGAGAATTTAAAGCCCTGGTAATCAAAATGCTCACAGAACTGATTGAGCTTGGTTGAAAAATGAAAAAGAAAAAAAGAGAAAGATACCCAAAATGAAATAAAGCAAAATATTCAGAGAACCAACAGTGACAGGAAGAAAACCAGGACTCCAAGCAACAATTTGGAACAAAAGGACAAAATAAACATGCAACCAGAACAGAATGAAGAAACAAGAATTAAAAAAAGTGGAGAGACTTATGAAACTCTGGGACAACCTGAAATGTTCCAATATCTGAATTATAGGGGTGCCAGAAGGAGAAGAACAACAGCAAGAAATTTAAAACTTATTTGAACAAATAATGAAGGAAAACTTCCCCAATCTGGTGAAGGAAATAGATTTCCAGGAAGTCCAGAGAGTCCCAAAGAAGCTGGATCCAAGGAGGAGCATGCCAAGGCACGTCATCATTAAGTTACCCAAGATTAAAGATAAAGAGAGAATCCTAAAAGCAGCAAGAGGAGAGGAAAGAGTTATCTACAAAGGAGTCCCTATAAGGCTATCAGCTGATTTCTCAAAAGAAATCTTGCAGGCAGGAAGGGGCTGGAAAGAAGTATTTGAAGTCATGAAAGGCAAGGACCTACATCCAAGATTGCTCTATCCAGCAAAGCTTTCATTTCAAATGGAAGGGCAGATAAAGTGCTTCCCAGATAAGATCAAGTTAAAGGACTTCATCATCACCAAGCCCTTATTATATGAAATGTTAAAGGGCCTTATCTAAGAAAAGGAAGATAAAAAATATGAACAGTAAAATGACAACAAACTCACAACTCTCAACAAATGAACCTAAAAAAATAAAACAAAGAAAAACAACAAAAACAAAACTAAGCAAACAATTAGCACAGGAACAGAATCAGAGATATGGACATCACATGGAGGGTTTTCAGTGGGGAGGGAGAGGGGAGGAATAAGGGGGAAAATGTACAGGGAAGGAGAAGCATAATTGCTAGGCATAAAATAGATGGGGAAAGGTCAAAAATGGTATAGGAAACAGAGAACTCAAAGAACTTATATGTGCAACACATGGGCATGAACTAAGTGGAGGAAGTACTGGAGGGTAGAGGTGCAGGGTGGAGGGAGGATAAAGGGGGAGAAATTGGGAAAACTGTAATAGCATAATCAATAAAATATACTTTTTTGGAAAAAAAGGAGCTTTTTCAAAATAACCAATCAAATCCTCAAACTTTTGCAGGCTACTGATGGGTCCACCTTCTAGCCAATTGATCCCTTTCCCAGGTCAAGCCTGTATGGTCAAGCACCTGCCTCTTATCTGACTTTTATTGCTCATGTTCTTACCTTCCTGTGCCCCCTGAAACCATCTGGTGCCAGAGTGGGGAAGAGATGGTTGTTAATCCTTGGCTGGGCAATGCTGTGATCCTCTGGACTGTGTGAAGCTATAGCTTCCTGGCTAAGCAAGCTTATACTCCCTGGTTGATTATGCTTAATGAGGTCTGATTCCCTTTGCTTCCTTCCTTTATTAATAACTTCCTTTATTAATAACTAGCTAACTACCTATGGTAACAGTTTTAAGTTGATTTGTGTGTTGTTTTTTGGTGTGGTAGAACAATTGTTTCATTAATTTTCTTACACGTTTTTATGTATGTGCTCCTGACTATCCCAGTAAATTTAATACTCTTTAAGAGCAGGAGCAGTGCCTTCTCTTTGCTCCAATGCTCCCCATAGTGATCAGTGCTCTGTACACAGCGGGCACCTAAGAGTTGCTGCTGACTGATGGTTATAATGAAAGCTTCAACAGCCTCATGAACCAATGGACCACAGAGCAGTGTAATCACACTGCTGATTGTCTCAACCTCCAAACTCTGGGCAGAACGCCAAAGCCCACCCAAGATGTTGTAATGGTCTTATAATGACACAGTATTTGTTTAAAGTCTTCTTAAGAGAAAGTCCATTGAAGCATCTTAAGCCTTCTAGACATGTTGTCTAATTAGCCCTTGCGCTGTGGCTCTGGAGTGATCTAATTCTCTATAGGAAAGGAGCCACAAAGGGTAGAGAGCCTGCTTTACAGTATGTGTATCTTTGGTAACATTTATTAGATCACTGGTAGAGAAACCTCTTGTTTCTCTACTCTTTGAAATCTTCTTTGATCTATTTGGGCAATGGTAATTATTCTATTTTTAAAAAACTCTTATAGCATCTGTTGTGTAGAGTACATAAATTGGTCTTTGCTATTTATAACAATGAATAAATAATGCTAACCAATAACAATGACTAACAATAACAAAAAAGTGAATAGATTTCTTTTAATTATCTTCTGAAGCAGAATTCACGGATACCTTTTCTTTTGTGTCTTTGCCTAAAATTAAATGGCAATTAGAAAGCAATGATTCCCATACTTGGCCAGCAATAGACCACTGAGATGAAACAAGCTCATTTTCTTTCAAGTCTGTGGCTCTATGGTGCCAGCTCTCCTATCCTTTCCCCTGGAAATAGATAAACTAGATTGAAACATGGACAGTTCCAGCCATTGAGTGGAATTGATATTAAGGCACTTAGCTTGTTTTTGCAGATATGATATGTTGCCATGGAAATAATAGTTGGAAGCCAGCATCTGAGAAGTAAGAATTCTGGTTTTTGCTTAGCTTCTAACTGCGGACAGAAAGCCAGATTTTCAAACAAGCTGAAGAATCTCAGAATCTTTGATTATACATCTACAACACCCCATTAAAATAAAAATCTCTTAATTCCTTTTTGCAACTTTCTAATAATAATCATAACTGCCAACCAATATTTAGGTTACCCTCATGGATCCAGAATTGGCCCACTGTCATAAAGGAAACAGCCCTGAACCTATAGTCAGAAGGTCTGAGCTCAAATCTCACAAATTCTAGTGGTGAAAACTGGGACAAATCATCTAGACTCTCAGACTCTCCATTTTCTTATTTAGAGGTAATTATGAGCATTAAATGACAGAATGTATGGGAAGCATTTCACTGTAAGTGGTCAATAAATGCTTATTGAATATTAATGGAGAGAAAAGAAAGTAGAAAAGTATCTATTTGTTTCCACCTCGGCCCACTTCCATATTTATCAACATCCTTATCAAACTGAGAGACATACTCCCCTTTGGCATTAGGTTGTAATCTCTGATCCAAAAACCTTCATGATGTGTATTAGTTTTCTCTTGTTGCCATAACAAATTACTACAAACTACACAAATTTATCAGTGTCTGTAGGTCAGAAGTACTGCCCAATGTGGCTGGCTTCTTTGCTAAGGATCTCATAAGGCTTAAAGGAAGGTGTTGACTTGTTTACACGTGGGGCTTAGGGTCTGCTTCCAAGTTCACTGGTTGTTGGCAGAATTCAGTTGCCTCTCATAATTTTCATGTGGACCCCTACATCTTTAAGCCAGTAGCAACTTATCAAATCCTTCTCTTTCATATCTTTCTGACCTCTGCTAATCTGAGCTGGGAGAAAATTCTGCTTTCAAGGGCTCATGTGACTACATTTGGCCTAACTAGATAATTCAGAATAATTTTACATGAGACAGTCAGTTGATTAGTAACTTAATTACATCTGTAAAGTGCCTTGTGCCATGTAGGACAGCATATTCAAGGGTAGGACACCATAACATTGAAGGTCAGTGGGGCCAGATATTTGCTGAGCACATGATGTGTTATATAGAATAAGAATATATGTTCATCCAATTTATCTGTTACAAATTGGCAATTGAAAGACAATATAAAGTAACTATGGTAACCCAACTATCCAGGAACAGAATAAAAACAACCTAATTTCCATTTAAATGTTTCTGACAGACTCTGATACCCATACCACACTTTAGATACTACCCCTTCCTTAATCATGTTTCAGCCTCAGAATCAGCCAACTGCTTTTACTGTTTTAATTTTTTTGAATTTATTGGATGACATTGGTAAATAAAATTATATAGATTTCAAGTGTACTATTCTACAATAAATCATCTGTATATCATATTGTGTTTTCTCCATCCAAAGTCAACTCTTCTTCCATTACCATTTATCGTACATTTACCCTGTCCTGCCTCCCCAACCCCCATATCTCTCTGGAAATTACCATACTGTTGTCTATAGTTTTCATCTCATTGCTTACTACCTGTATCTTTTTCACCAAGGCCCCAATCCCTCTCCCTCTGAGAGCTGGCAGTCTGGTCTTTGTACCTATAAGTGTGCTTCTATCTTGTTTGTTAGTTTATTTTGTTCATTAGATTCCACATGTAAGTGAAATCATATGGTATTTGTCTTTCTCTGACTGGCTTATTTCACTTTGCATGATACTATGCAGATCCACCCATGCTGTTGCAAAAAGGTAAGATATCCTTCCTTTTAACAGCTGAGTAGTATTCCATTGTGTAAATGTACCAAAGCTTTTTTTTATCCACTCATCTACTGATGGACACTTGAACTGATTCCAATTTGGCTATTGTAAATAACACTGAAATGAACATAAGTGTTCATATATGCTTTTAAGTTACTGTTTTAGGTTTTTTAAAATATATTCCCAGAAGTGAAATCTCTGGGTCATAAGGCAGTTCCATTTTTAATTTTTTGAAGAAATGTCATACTGTTTTCTTACTGTGGCCACATTAATCTGCATTCCCAACAGTAGTGCATAAGGATTCTCATTTCTTCACATCCTAGCCAAAGCTTGTTTTTGTTGATTAATTTACGATGGCCATTCTGACAGGTGTGAGGTAAAATCTCATTGTGATGTTAATTTGCATCTCTCTGATGATTAGCAATGTCAAGTGTACCTTCAGATGCCTATTGATCATCTGCATGTCCTCTTTGGAGAAGTGTCTATTCAGGTCCTTTGTCCATTTTTTATTGTATTATATTGTTTTGTTTTTTGGTGTTGAGTTGTATAACTTCTTTATAAATTTTGGATATTAACCCCTTATAGAATGTATCATTGGTGAATATGTTGTTCCATGCACCGGGTTGTTATTTTATTTTGTTGATAGTTTCCCCTTGCTATGTAAAACCTTGCATTTATTTATTTTTTGTTTAATGTATTGGAGGTGAATTTATTGATTAATAAAATTATATAGGTTTCAGATATACAATTATACAACCCATCATCTTTATATAGTATTGTGTTTTGACCACACCACAAGTCAAGTCTCCTTCCATCACCATTTAATCCCACTTTAACCTTTTCTACATTCTGCCACCCCCTCCTGCCTCTGACAATCATATTGTTGTCTATGTCCATGAGCCTTTCTTTTTTTCCTTTGCTTAATCTCTTCACCTTTCTCACCCAACACCAAACTCCCTCAACTCTGGTGGCTCTCAGCAGTTTGATGTGATCCCATTTGTTAATATTTTGTTTTCTTTGCCCAAGGCTATGTCAGAAAAAAAATATTCCTATGAGGAATTTTCAAGATTTGCTGCCTATATTTTCTTCTAGGATTCTTATGATTTTGAGTCTTACACTTAAGTTTTTTATCTATTTTGAGTTTATTCTGGTGTACTATATAAGGAGATGGTCTAGTTTCATTTTTTTGCATGTATCTGTCCAATTTTCCCCACACCATTTATTGAATAGAATGTTTTACCCCATTGTGTATCCTTGCCTCCTTTGTCAAATATTAATTGACTATAAAGGTGAAGGTTCATTTCTGGGATCTCTAATCTGTTTCACTGATCTCTGTGTCTATTTTTATGCCAGTACCATTCTATTTCAATTACTATGACCTTGTAGTAAACTTGATATCAGGAAGCATGATTTCCTCCAAGTTTGTTCTTCTTATTCAAGATTTCTTTGGCTATTTGGGGTATTTAATGGTTCCATATAATTTTTTGAAATATTTGCTCTAGATCATGCTCCATCTGCATCCACCTGAAGGCTGCTTTTTGCCTCAGTCTCTGAAAGAGCCTCTGTTGTACTCAATGCTTGAGTCACATAAGGTAAATTCTCATTTAGTGGCCAGGTAGGCATAAGTTGTATTCAGCAGACTGATACAGGTTCAAACTCAGTTTTAGTGCTGGGTCTGAGGCCACTCAGAAAAAGCCCTAGGATTTACTAAGTCTAGCTGCCACCCCCACTGGGTGCCTACAGACTTTTGTGGTGGGGAGGGAGTCTCTGGGAGTCATCAGGTGAAACCAGCACAATTTATCAGGCCCAAACAGACAAAGATTTGGCCATATGAAGACGAGGCTCTGCACCAGTTGGATGTGTGAGGGGGAAATGGCCACCATACTAGAGCCACACAACTCAGTCTGTTTCAGATTCTGCCAGGTGTACAAGCTAAGCATGGTGGGGACCCCAAGCAGCAGCTGAGATTCCAGAGACATATATCAGCTGCAAAGTTTCCCTGAGGTATGTGGGGTCTCAAACCCATGCCAGGTTCCCCAGCCCAGAGCACCAGAGCCAGTAAGAGGCACCCAGATAACATGGGAGGATTCCCATGTTATGAAGGTCAGGGAGGATTCTGTTGCTAGGGAGAGACAAGAGGCTGCTACAGACACAGGTGCCTTCTTAAAGGGCCAGTGCACAAAATCTTATTTGTAATTACTCACCTGCAGCTCATGCGGGGGGTGGGGGGTGGGTCGGAGTGAACTAGAGTTATGTGAGGAGCCTGGGGTTTGTGGCTCTAAGAAGAGTGCTGAAGGGACAGCTGCCAGGACCTCTGCGTTGAGTCCCTCTCCCACACCTCAGACACCATCCTTCTTGAATGAAGCACTCCTCTCCTTATGGCATCTGCCTGGGAGAATGCAATAGCTCCACTCTCTGGTCTCTCTGTTGTCCCACTCTGTGGAGTTCATTCCCTGCTGAGGAGTCAGCTAACTGAGCCAGGGTGTCGAAGTCTGGACAGACTCAGGGGTGTCTGTGACTGAGTTGTGCAGGTTTGGGATGGGGGCCATTCCCCTACTTTCCTGAGATCTGCTAAACCCACCCTCAGGGCTCCCAGTGTCCCCACCTTCCCAACTCCTGGTAGCCCTGCCCGACTAAACACAGACACCCCAGGAAGCCAGGGCAGAATCCAAGACAGACTAAATGTGTGGCTCTGAGTCAAGGGCCACCTGCTCCACCTTCCCCCTGGCCACATTCATACCACCCCATCACAAACGATCCACTAGCCCTATCCTCCCAGCTCTCCACCCCTGCCCCTGAGCGCCACTCAGGGAGCTGCCAGAAGACAGTGGTGTCATTTCAAGATACTAAATTCTGGAGTAATTTGTCATGTAGCAATAATTAATAGAATGGAATTAACCCCAAATAGATTAACAATAAAATACTAATCCTTTCGAAAAACACCAAAAATTCAGTTTGATTTTTTGACATAAAATAAATCAGATGTTGCCCTGGCTGGTGACACTTAGCTGGTTACAGCATCATCCCCTAGACTGAAAGTTTGCAGGTTTGATTCCCAGTCAGAGCACATACTCAGGACCCAGGTTGCAGGTTTGATCCATGGTCAGGGCATGTACAATAAGGCAGCCCATCGATATGTCTCTCTTACACCAATGTCTGTCTGTCTGTCTGTCTGTCTCTCTCTCTCTCTCCCCTCTCTCTCCCTTCCTCTCTCTCTAAAAGCAATAAAAAATGTCCTTGAGTGAGAGTAAAAAATCAGATATCAAACCACCATTATGTACACTTTAAATATCTTATATAATTTCATTTGTGAACTATATCTCAGTGAAGCTGAAAAAATCAAAAAGTAAAGTACAAATTTTCTCTTCAGGGATATTCACAGGGAAGACAGATTTCAGAGGCTTGCACTTGGGTCTATGACAGATGGGCTTCTCAAACCACTTTTCTTGAAAACACCTTCAGAGAACCACACAGTCTGTGGAATATTTCTGAAATTCATGGGGCCAAGGAAGCTCCATTCCTGATTCTTCCATCCACAACACCAGCGTGTTATCTCTGTTCAGCAGATAAGAAGTCTGGGCATGAAGAAAGTCAATATACAGGTGACAAGGGAAAGATCTAGGCTAAACATGTGAAATCATAGAGCCTTGGTACTTTGCTCAAACCATCAAGATGACATAGACATGTATGTGCTAGCAGGTCTCCAGAAGCATGGTGACATTTAATTATTCATGAGAAGGAGAAGAATGCCTCCCTCTCAGCTCCATGCTATTTTGAGATAATTGAGGGAATTCTTAGAGATGTTATTAATGATTATAATCAAATAGAGACCTTCTTGGAAATGTTTACCTCCTTGTGAATTACCATCTTCTCTAGGTAGGTCAGGAAACAAGACTTAATTGAAAATATGACCTACTTCAGAGGAAACAGTCCCTAAGGTCCAGCCTCTGAAGCTTGAACGCTGGTTTTGAATGCTGATGATTGACAGGCAATCTGTGTAGTTCTTTCAGGAAAAGGGCCTTGGACTGTAAAATCTGCTTCACTGCAACTCCTGTGACGGTGCATTTTACATCTCACTACTTGGAGTGTGAATCCATGCTAATGGAGGAAGTCAGACCAATCTTCTCCTGTTTATTTTTTAACAATACTTTATTCTCTTGGAAAAGAAACATCCCCAAACCTTCAAGAACATTTGCATTTTGGTTGATAATTTTGTCATTGGGGAATACTCTTGCTTACTTTACCAAAATTGTGTTGACTCAGAGAATACCACTCTCTGAGGAAGGGGGTCTGTGCTTCCCCAGGGCATCATGAATAAACACAGTCACCAAGACTAGAAACTGAGCGGTCCCACATTCATTTCCCAAGGTCGAGAGCCATCCAGTGTGGAAAAAAAGTTTACATTTACAAACGTAGCTCTAGTAATATTTTATGAATTTGGAGAGTGATTGGGTCAACATTTACCAACTGTTGACCCTCAGACAACAGTTGTTTGACCAACAAACAACCCTCAAAAATCAGTGGCATGTCAAAAAATTATATCTCATTCTTGCTACAAGCTGAAATGAGGGTTTCTTGTTAAGTGTTTCTCTTGATATCCTCTTGAATAGAGACTCAGGGATACAGCCTTTGTCTTGTCTTCTCCATCCTCTGAATCCTTAAGGTTCTCTTAAAGTGGAGAAAAATAAGAAAGACATGGTTTCTAAATCATGGCCTTGGGTGCTTCTGTGAAGCATCCACAGGGGTGCCACAAGCTGTTTAAAAATTTTAATGAACACCCAGCAATATTCAACATCTGTTGGGCTCTACAAAACTATTACTTCAAGGCAATTATAATCTTATTGTTAAATCATGCTACTCATTTCTATAATGTTTTATTATTTTTATTAAAACATTATATAAGTTTACTATATATTGCAATATGTTACCATAATAGCATTAGCTAACACTTCCTTCATATCACATAATCATTTTTTATGGTAGGAACAATTAAAATCTAGTCTTAAAAATAAAAAATAATAAAATCTAGCCTCTTAGCTACTTTGAAGTTTATAATACAGTATTGTTGGCTATAATCACTATGCTATGCATTAGCTCTCCAGGACTTTTTTTATCTCCAAGTTCCCAGTTTGTACCCTTAAACAACACACTCCCAATTCCCCCAACCCCCATCAGCTGGTAAACACAATTCTACTCTGTTTTTAGGTTCTACATATAAGTGATATCATACACTACTTGTCATTCTCTGATTTTTCTCACTTAGCATAATACCCTCAAGATATATCCATGTTGTTACAAATGGCAGGATTTCCTTCTTTCTCATGGCTGAATAATATTCATATATATGTATATATACATTTCTGGAATAATATATATATATATTGACATCTTTATCCATTTGTCCACTGACAATTACTTAGGTTCTTTTCATATCTTTTCTTTTATTAATATGCAGCAATAAACATGGAAATGCATATATCTCTTTGAACTCCTGTTTTTATTTGCTTTCAATATATACCCCAGAATTGGAATGGCTAAACCATATATGATAATTCTATCTTTAATTTTTTAATATAATTTATTGATTATGCTATTAGTTTTTCCATTTTTCCCCCATCATTCCCCTCCACCCTGCACACCCCCTCCCACCCACCTTCCTCCCTTCATGTCCATGTGCCATAAGTTCTTTAGCTTCTACATTTCCCACACTATTCTTGCCCTCCCCCTGTCTATTTTCTACCTACTGTCTATGCTACTTATTCTCTGTACCTTTTCCCCACTCTTCTCCTCCCACTACCCTGTTGCTAACCCTCCATGTGATCTCCATTTCTGTGTTTCTGCTCCTGTTGTAGTGGTTCCTGTTCTACTTGTTTGCTTAGTTTGCTTTTGTTTTAGGTGTGGTTGTTAGTAACTGTGAGTTTGCTGTCTTTTTACTGTTCATATTTTTTATCTTCTTTTTCTAGATAAGTCTCTTTAACATTTCATATAATAAGGGCTTGGTGATGATGAGCTCCTTGAACTTGACCTTATCTGAAAAGCACTTTATCTTCCCTTCCATTGTAAATGACAGCTTTGCTGGATAGAGCAATCTTGGATGTAGGTCCTTGACTTCCATGACTTGGAATACTTCTTTCCAGCCCCTTCTTGCCTGTAAGGTCTCTTTTGAGAAATCAGCTGACAGTCTGATTGGAACTCCTTTGTAGGTGACTGTCCCCTTATGCCTTGCTGCTTCTACAATTCTCTCCTTCATTTTAATCTTGGTTAATGTAATTATGATGTGTCTTGGTGTGTTCCTCCTTAGGTCCAACTTCTTTGGGACTCTCTGAGCTTCCTGAACTTCCTGGAAGTCTATTTCCTTTGTCAGATTGGGGAAGTTCTCCTTTACTATTTGTTTAAATAACTTTTCCACTTGTTGCTCTTCCTCTTTCCCTTCTGGTGCCCCTATAATTCAGATGTTGGGATATTTAAAGATGTCCTGGGGGTTCCTAAGCCTCTCATTTTTTGAATTCTTACTTCTTCCTTCTTTTCTGTTTGTTTGTTTCTTTCTTCCTTCTGGTCCACTCCATTGATTTGAGTCCCAGTTTTCCTCCCATCACTGTTGGTTCCCTCTGCGTTTTCCTTCATTTCACTTATTGTAGCCTTCATTTGTTCATCTAATTTGTGACCAAAATCAACCAATTCTGTGAGCTTCCTAATCACCGGTGCTTTGAACTGTGCATCTGATAGGTTGGCTATCTCTTGGTCACTTAGATGAATTGGCTCTGGGGCTTTGATCTGTTCTCCTGTTTGAGTCATTTTTTAGGGGGGTGGTGTCTGGTCACGGTTGTTATGTAGTGAGGGGTGGAGCCTTAGGTGTTCCCCAGGACAGGGCAGCCCAGACACTGGGTTGTGACACTGTATGTGGGGGTGGGGTCCGGGAGGGAACAATGGTGCTTGCTCCGCACTCTCTCGGATTCCAGTCCCTTCCACTGCTTCTCCCAAGCAAATTGGGTCCTACTGCTGCTGATTTCCATGTGGGTGGGCTTGTGCATGTTCTAGGACCCTGTGGTTTTCTCCAATGAACTCTCCTGTGAGGCTGGGAGTCTCTCCTGGCACCTCCACCCCCACAAGTGTTTTCAATTGGTGTTCTTCAGTTTTATTTCCTGGCGCTGGGACCCTGGGTTGCAAGGTCTGTCTTGCTCCCCTGTGTTCACCTGGATTATCTGCACGTGAATGTGGGACCGCCCGGTCAGCCAGCCACCTTGCACGGCCTCACTGGGTCTTCCCATTGCCACCCTTCACCCAGTGTCTGCTAACCGCCGCCTGCACACCTGGGATCTGCTAGCCGCTGCCTGCGTGCTGGGGTCAACCAACCTCCACTTTTTCCTGCCAGGACTCTGCCCCTCTTACCAGTCTGGATGAATGGCTGTCGGACTTCCATACAGTTCAGTTTTCTTTCAGTTCTGGTTGTTTTCTTGTTTCTAAATCTTTGTTGTCCTTAATTTTGGTTGTGCGAGGAGGCACAGTGTATCCACCTATGCCTCCATCTTGGCTGGAAGTCCCTACTTTTTCTTAAAGTCTATCTTTAATTTTATAAGTAACCTCTATACTGTTTTCCATAGTGGTTGTACATGGTATAACGGTTCCCTTCACATTCTCACCAACACTTGTTATCTCTTACGTTTTGATGATAGTCGTTCTGATAGGTATGAGGTGATATCTCATTGTGCTTCGATTTCCATTTCCCTGATGATTAGTGGCATTTATTCTTCTTTTCATATTCCTGTTGACCATTCGCATGTCTTCTCTGGAAAATTTTCTTTACTTCTTCTGCCCATTTTTATTGATTTTTTTTTACTTTTTTTTGTTTTTGTCATTGAGTTGTATAAGTTCTTTATATTTCTTGGATATTAACCCTTCATCTGATATATGATCAACAAATATTTTCTCTCATTCTATAGGTTGCTAATATTTCTTACCTATAGGTTTGTTATTGTTTCTTTTGCTGTGCAGAACCTTTTTAGTTTGATGCAGTCTCACTTACTGATTGTTGCGCTGGTTGCTTATGTTTTTGGTATCACATCTAAAAAATTGTTGCCCAGTTCATTGTCAAGGAGTTTCTTCCCTATGTTTTCATCCAGAAGTTTTAAAGGATCATGTCTTATATTAAAGTTTTTAATCTATTTCCAGTTAATTGTTGTAACTGGTATAACATAGAGGTCCAATTTCATTTTTCTTCATTTGGCTATCCAATTTTTGCAATGTAACTTGTTGAAGATGCTATCTTTTAGTGTAAACTATTAATGCAGGGGGTTATTTCTGGGCTTTTGATTTTGTTCTGCTGGTATATGTGTCTATTTTTATGCTGTGCCATACTGTTTTAATTAATATAGCTTTGCAGTATAGTTTATGCAAAAGTATGAAGCCTCCTACTTTTTCTTCTTTCTCATAATTGCTTTGGCTACTTGGGGTCTTTTGTGCTCTCATACACATTTTAGGATTTTTTTTTTATTTCTGTGAAAAATGTCACTGGAATTTTGATAGGGGTTGCATTAAATCTACAGATAGCTTTGAGTAGTATGAACATTTTAACAATATTAATTCTTCTGATTCATGAACATGAGACATTTTTCCATTCGTGTTTTCTTCAATTTCTTTCATTGGTGTCTTACAAAGATCTATTTCCTTAGTTAAATTTATTCCTAAGTATTTTATTGTTTTTGACACTGTTGTGAATGGAACCATTTTCCTTATTTATTTTTCAGGTATTTTGTCATTAGTGTATAAGACAAAACTGATTTCTGTATGTTGATTTCATATCCCCTAACTGTATTAGTTTTAGAATTTTCTATATAAAGATGATATCAACTGCAAATAATGACACTTTTACGTCTTTCTTTCATATTTGGATGCCTTTTATTTCTTTGTCTTGCCTAATGCTCTAGCTAGGACTTGCAGTACTATGTTGAATAAGAGCAGTATTAGTGGGCATCCTTGACTTTTTCCTGATCTTAGAGGAAAAGCTTTCATTTTTTAAACTGTTGAGTATAATGTTAGCTGTGGGTTTGTTGTATATTGCTTTTATTATGTTGAACTATGTTCCTTCTATACCCAATTTGTTGAAAGTTTTAATCATGAAAGAATGTTTGATTTTATTACATGGGTTTTCTGCATCTATTGAGATAATCATATAATTTTATCTTTCATTCTATTAATATAATTTGTCCCATTAATTGAGTTGCATATGGTAAGCTATCCTTGAATACCAGGGATAAATCCCACTTGACCATGGCGTGTAATCTTTTTAATGTGTTGTTAAATTTAGTTTGTTAATATTTTGTGGAAAAATTTTGTATCTATATTCATCAGGAATATTGGTCTATAGTTTTTTTCTTGTAGTGTCCTCATCCAGCTTTGGTATCAGAGTAATGCTGGCCTTGTGAAATGGATTTGAAAATGTTCCCTTCTCTTTAATTCTTGGGAGAATTTTGAGAACTGGTTAATTTTTTAAAAATATTTGGTAAAATTCATTAGTGAAGCTCTCTGTTCCTGGGCTTTTCTGTGTCAGGAGGTTTTTGATTACTGACTCAATATCATTACTTATTGTTAGTCTACTGAGATTTTCTATTTCTTCCTGATTTACTCTTGGTAAGTTATACGTCTCTAAGAACTCATCAGTTTCTTCTAGATTTCCTAATTTGCTGGCACATAATTATACATAGCAGTCTCGAGCCTATGTATTTCTGTAGGATCAGTTGTAATGTCGCCACTTTTATTTCTGATTTTGAGCCTCCTCTCTTTTTTTCTTAGCTTATCTAACAATTTGTAAATTTTGTTTGTTTTTTTTTTCAAAAAACATCTCATAGTTCTGTTAATTTTTTATATTGTTTTTCTGGTCTCTACTTTATTTCTAATCCAATCTTTATTATTTTCCTTTTATTAACTTTGGGCTTAGCTTGTTCTTCTTTTTCTGGTTCTTTAAGGTGTAAAATTAGGGTGTTTCTTTGAGATATTTCTAAATTCTTATATGCATCTATTACTATAAACTTTCCTTTCAGAGCCCTTTGCAGCATCTCATAGGTTTTGCAGTGTTTCTATTTTCACTTGTTTTGAAATACTTTTCACTTTACTTTGGATTTCTTCATTGACCTATTGATCATTCAGGAGTGTAATGTTTAATTTCTACATATTTTTAGATTTTCTGGTTCTTTTTGTTGTTGATTTCTAGTTTTACATTATTGTGGTTAGAAAATACACTTGGTATTTCAATCTTATTAAAATTTCTAAAACTTGGTTTTTGTTCCATCATATATACATTTGTACTTGAGAAGAACATGTATTTTGCTTCTGTTGAATGGAATGTTCTACAAATGTCTGTTAGATCCATTTGGCCTAATATATGGCTAAAGTCCATTGTTTCCCCAGTGATTTTCTGTCTGGATGATCTACCCATTGCTGAAAATGGGATATTGCCAAGTCTCCTACTATTATTGTATTGTTGTCTATTTTTCCTTTCACATTTGTTATTACTCGCTTAACATATTTAGGTGCTCTGATGTTGGGTGTGTATATATTTACAATTGTTATATCTTCTTGATGAATAGACCCCTTAATTATTATATGACTTTCTTTGTCTCTTGTTAGCACTTTTATTTTAAAATCTATTTTATTTAAGTGTAGCTACTCCCACTCTCTTTTGGTTTCTACTTGTATTAAATATCTTTTCCTACTGCTTTACTTTGAGCCAATGTGTGTCTCTACAGCTGAAATGGGTGTCTTGTAGGCAGTATACATGTGGGTCTTTTTTTTTTAATCCATCTAGCTAATTCACTTTGGGCCTTTTGATTATGAAATTCAATCTACTTACCTTTAGAGTGATAATTAATATAAGAAGACTTACTAATGTGATTTTGTTACTTGTTTTCTGGTTGTTTTGTATTTCCGCTCTTTATTTCTCTACCTGTTTCTGCCTAACTTTGTAAATTGGTGATTTTCATGGTGGTGTGCTCTGTCTCCCCTTTCTTTATTTTCTGTGTATCTGCTCTAGGCTTTTTGCTTTGTGGTTACCATGAGACTTACATAAGACACCTCAGAGGTAAAACAAGCCATTTCAAGCTAACAGCAACTTTACATCAACAATCTACAAAAGCTTCACCCTTTCTTGCTTAACTCTTTTATATTTTTTATTGTTGTTTACTTCTTTTTATTGTGTATTTATAAAATTATTATAGTAGCTATAAGTTGTTTAGTACTCCTTCTTTGACCTATATACTTTATTTAAGTGGTTAACACAATATCTTGTTGCTGATTTGGAGTCTCCAAAGTCTGACTGTATATTTACCTTTACCAGTATGTTGTATACTTTTGTATCTTTTAATATAGCAAGTAGCATCTTTTTATTTCAGCTTGAAATTCTTTCAGCATTTCTTGCAACACAGGTCTAGTATAATAAAATTCATAGGGTTTGTCTAGAAATGTCTATTTTTCCTTTATATCTTAACAATAACTTCATTGAATTAGAGTATTCTTGGCTGATGACTTTTTTCTTCCAACATTTATAATATACCAGTCCACTTTCTCCTGGCCTGTAGGGTTTCTGCTGAGACTTATGAGTGCTGATAGCCTAATAAGGATTCCTTTGTAGGTTACAATCTCTTTTTCTCCAGCTGCCTTTAGAATTCTTTAATTTTGACAGTTTCATTATAATGTACACTGGAGAAGGTCTTTTGCATTGAGATAATAGGGTAATCTATTAGCTTTGTGAACTTTCATGTCTGATTCTCTCCCCAGGCTTAGGAAGTTCTCAGCTATTATTTCTTTAAATAACTGGTTTGCTGTTTTCTCCCTTTTTCTCCTTCCATAATATTAATTACTCAAATATTTGTTCTTTTGATAGAATCTTATAGATCATGCAGGGGACTTTTTGCTGTTTTTCACTCTTTTTTTCTTTTTTCTTCTTTTACTGGGCTATTTTAAAATTCCCATTATCTAACTTACTAATTTTACCTTACATTTGCTCTTTGCTACTACAGGTGCTATTACTTTCTTTTCTCTCTCTCTCTCCATTTCATTCATTGAGTTCTTCAGCTCTAGAATCTCTGTTTTGTTCATTTTTATGATTTCCATCTCTTTGGAAAATATCTCTCTTGGAGTATTTTCAAAGATGGAGTATTTTTATGTATTTTTAAAGATTTTATCAAATTCTCTTTCTGAGTTTTCTTATAGCTCATGAATTTTCTTCAAAAGAGGTATTTTGTGTTCCTCTTCAGCTAGATCACAAAATTCTGTGCCTTTGAGCTCAGTTATTGGAAAATTGTTATTTTCTTTTTGTGATGGCATGTTCTCTCAATTTTTTGTGTTTCTGTAGTTTTATATTGCTGCTTTTGCATTTGAAGTAGCAGATTCCTCAAATTCTTGCTAGTTGCCTTCAAATAGTGTATCTGTTTGATCGTGTTATTATCTGTGCTTTTATTTGTCTTTGAGTGTATTTCTCTCTTCTCACTCCTTTTTGTGGCAGGATTCTTAAATATTTATGCCTTCTCTACTTGGAACAAGTCGCCAGGCTGCCTGCTGAAATCTCTTTGTTTTCCAGAAGATGGCGCTATAGCTCCAGTTTGTGGTTTCTCCCTTGCCCACGGACTGGCCTGTTTCCCAAGCATGCTACCTAAGTACTAGAACTTTCCTTATCACCACATACATTAACATGTACAAAGAGTTAGCCACAGAGTAGGGAGAGGTGTGAGTTTAGCACTCCAGGTATTGGGGTGCCTGTAGATGCAGTTGAGAGATCCTCAGGTGTGGTACTCCCAGAGGTTCATGGATAGACTGCCTGCAGAGCAGTCAGCAACGAACCATGTCCCATATCTGCCTTTTCCCCCAATTTCCTCTCCCCACCCAGGCATGGAGTTCTTGCCTTAGGACTCTGGGTGCTTCTGGAGAAAAATGGGTTCTCCAGCCATGACCAGCACGATTGGGGTAGCTAGACACTCACTCATTGCTATGCTTTTCCTAGAGGATGGGTTGCCACCTCCAGATAATCAACCTTATACAGTGTTTTTTTTGGGGGGAGGGGCTGAGAAACTCTTACCACCACCCGCAATGTGACCAAATTTGTATATATATATATTTGCTGAACTTAAGAAGCTCTCTCCTGCTTGTATATTTGCTGATGTCACCACTCTCCAGGTTTTTCCAGACTTTAACCAGAGTAGTCTTAGCAGGTTTCCTGGCTCTCCTGGTTCCACAGACCCTATCAAGGTCTATTTGCATGTTACTAGATGCACAGGTCAGGGAGACTTCTTCCAAGTTCCTGAGCATAAGATGCTAGATCCCACAACATCCACAAAGGCATTTTTGTTCATGAATGGATGTCTATTTTGATTTTTAAAGTGAGGAATGCGTTAGTCACTGGCACAGACACTGGCCTGCAGTGTCCACGGTGTTATGGATGAGATGAGATAAATTCACACAGACTACCAAATCCTGTGGAGGAAAAGGGATGGCACAGAGAGTGACTCGGAGTGGCCTGGCCACTCTCTCAGTAGGGGAGCACCCCAACCCTTACCTGGATAGGCTTTTATTGGCTTTCTAATAGCATACATCAAAGGTTTTCATTCATTATGCTCAGGGTTGCTTTAGGTAATTACTTTTTACAGATAGCATTGGAAGGGATGTTACTGATTACTTCTTACAGATTAACAAGGAAAAAATAGAAGGAAGATGGCGGCCCAGTAAGAGGAAGCACATTCCTCTTCCCCCTGCACACAGGAGAAAAACCTGGTCAATTTACAGTGGAGCACAGCAAACAGACATCAGAAACACAGCATATTTGAAAACAGGAGATCGAAAATTGCAGTGGACATTGAAAAACCAGATGGTAAGGAGAGTACTCCAGCAGTGCGGAGACCAGGGCAGGGGCTGAGATCCCGGGCCAGCACTGGCCATAAGACTCTAGGGAGGGAGGGAGCTGGGTCAGACGCTCCCTGGTCAGCCAAACAAGGTTTCAGCAGCACCAGGATAAACCTGGTTGCTTGAAATCTCACAGAGAGGATTTAAGGTCTCATAGCCCTGGGAGGACTGCGTGTTGGAGCTCGTGCGACTATCCATGCCCACGCACCATTGGGGACAGATGCGTGGGGGGATCCACTGGCACCAGCACGACACCAGGAAACCTGCAGTGCGGTTGCTCGGTGCCTGAGCACCATTGGGGACCTGTGTAGACTGCTGGGAGATCTTAGGCACCTGTGTGCAACCTGCATGGGGGTCAGTTCATGCTTGCAGGACAGTCGGCTCCCCTGCATGGAAGGCTGAAAGATCATTAGCACTTGCACGCAACTGCGGTAGGCACATGCCGCCTCAGAAGATAGCCTGAAGCCCTGTGCTGACAGGCCCCAGGCTAGCTCTGAGGACAGTAGCCTAAAGATAACTGAGTGCTGAACAGGTAGAAAGACAATACAGTCACCCCTTGGCCACTGCAGTCAGCAAGGCCAGAAAAACCAGCTTGGCAAGATTGATAACAGCAAGAGTTGGTATTTTGGTTTTTTTTCTGGTTTTTGTTTTTATTTTTTATTATTTTTATCTTTTCTACCCCTCAACTCCTTTTGCTTCTCATTACTTCTTTCTTGGTTTATTCCTTCTTCCTTTCTTTCTAATCCTATCTCTTCTTCCTTTCTCTTTTTTTCCTTTTCTTTCTCTTTCTGTTTTTCTTTATTCTCTTTTCATTTTTTCTTTTCTTTTTTTCTTCCTCTTTTCTCTTTTTAAACACCTGCAAGTGAGACAAAAACAAAACAAAACAAAAAACCCTGGAACTGTGAAAAGACCAGAGTTGGTCCCAAAGAGGGGGCATTTCAACAGCTGAGACACTGGAAGCTGTGAACACCAGGATACCCAAAGGAGACAGCACCACTGAATCTCACAGGTATTCTACCATGGAAGTTCACACCATAAACCCAGGGAACCAGAACAAATCAATTTAATAAACTAAGCCTAATAAGAAGAGCCTCACAAACAATGAGAAGACAGAGAATCCCCAAATGAAAGAAAAGGAGGAAGCCCAAAAAGGAGCTCCTACCCTTTGGGACAGCATGGATGGAACTGGAGAGCATTATGCTATGTGAATTAAGCCAGGTGGTGAAAAACAAAGCCATATGATCTCACCATTAACAGGAACCTGATCAACAAAATGAACAAGCAAGCAAAGTATAGCCAAAGACATTGAAATTGAGAATAGGCTGCCAGTTGTTAGTGGGAGAGGGGAAGGGATAATGGGGGGAAAGGGTGAAGTGTTTACAGGAACAACTATAAAGGACACATGGACAATAACAAGGGGGATTGAAATGGGGGAGGGAGGGAAGGTGGGGTGATGGGGAGGGGGAGGGGGAAAAGGCAGAAAAGTGTACTTGATTGACAATAAAAAAATAATAACCCCCCCAAAACTGAAATTCCTTGTTTCTCTCCCTTACATATAAATACTAATATTTTCTCCAGTGGCCACAGTTTTTCAAAGCTAGGAGCATTAGACCAAATAAATGCCCAGAGGAAACTCTAAGTGCTTTTTTAAAAAAATATATCTTAATGCTGTAAGACCTGTTCAATGCTTGGTTGACATCCATCAGAAAACTTCAAATTTCATGGGAAAACCAGAAGAATAATTACCAGTTGGTGATCACAGCTTAAACAAAAGGCTGCATCCAGCTGCTAAAGTGCCCTAGAACTAACAGGGTGGACAGTTATAGGGAAGGCAAATGGCCTATTGAGGGACTTGTCTACATTTTCTTTCTTGCCAGAAGCCTCTTTGTCAAACATGCTTCTCAAACTTTATACATGGTTGTTTTATAATATACTCAAAATCCTTTCTTTCTACATCTAACCATTCCATAGACAGTCTGGGGATTCCAGGTTAAATAACTTCTTTACCTCCATCCCTTCACTGTGTTCTTACCACCAAGTTTCCAGTGCAGGCCACTCTGACCTCACTTATGACAGCCACGGAATGAGCCTCCCATTCTCCCGTCTTTCTTCTTTTTAATGAAGTGTCTCCACTGCAGTCAGAGTTGTCCTTTTAAGAAGCATCTGATTTTGTTATTGCTCTACTTAATGGTTTTCTACTGCTTCTAAGGTCAAGTCTAATGACTCAAAGAGCCTTCATGATCCCAGCAGTACCCACATCCCTAGTCTCCTCCCCAGTCAAAATTCTTCACCCACTTTACCTCAGCAAACATACCCTATTTGGTCCTCAGTGATTCAGTTACACTGAATGTCTTTTTTCATCGTTAGACTTAACCCTTGTTTTATTGAATTTAAAGGGATTAAAATAACTAATACAACTATAATAGATTCCAGGTGTACCTGAAACGCCCCCTTAACCCTTTTCTACCTGCCCCCATACCGTGCTTCCTCTGGTAACCATCATACTGTTGTCTGTGTCTATGAGTTTCCGTTTCTTATTTATTTATTTACTTACTTACCTATTTTTGCTTAATCCCTTTACCTTTTACCCAGGCCCCAAGATCCCCTCCCCTCTGGCAGCTGTTCTCTGTATCTAGGAGTCTGTTTCTACTGTGTTTGTTTATTTTGTTTATTAGATTCCACATATAAGTGAAAGCATATGGAATTTGTTGTTCTCTGATGAGGTTATTTCACTTAGCATAATACTCTCTAGGTCCATCCAGGCTGTCACAAAAGGTAAGATTGCCTGCGTTTATACAGCTGAGTAGTATTCTATTGTGTAAACATACCACAGGTTTGATGGGTTTTTTTTTTTTTTAAGATTTTATTTATTTATTTTAGACAGAGTGGAAGGGAGGGAGAGAGGTAGAGAAACATCAATGTGTGGTTGCCTTTCACACACCCCCTACTGGGGACCTGACCTGGTCAGCACCCCAGGCATGTGCCCTGACTGTGAATAGAACCATTGACCCTTTGGCTCACAGCCTGGTACTCAATCTATTGAGCCACCACACCAGCAAGGGAGTACCAGTTTTTAATCCACTCATCTACTGACGAGTACTTGGGCTGCTTCCATATTTGGCTACTATAAATAGTGTGACAATGAACATAGGGGTCCATATATTCCTTTGAATCAGTGTTCAAGTTTTCTTTAGACTTGTTTCCAGAAGTGGAATAGCTGGGTCATAGTGTTTTCAACAGTGGCTGCCCCAGTCTGCATTCCCACCAACAGTGCAGAGGGTTCCCTTTTCTCCACATCATCTCTAACACTTGTCATTTGTGGATTTATTGATGATAACCATTCTAATGGGTGTGAGGTGATATCTCATTGTGGTTTTAACTTGCATTTCTCTGATGATTAGTGACATTGAGCATGTTTTCTTATATCTATTGGCCTTCTGTGTGTCCTCTTTGGAGAAGTATCTATTCATATCCTTTGCCCATTTTTAATTGAATTGTTTAGGGGGTTTTTTGGTGCTGAAATGTCTCAGTTCTTCATAAATTTTGGGTGTTAACCCCTTATTGGTTGTGTAATTCATGAATATTTTCTCCCAGTCAGTACATGGTCTTTTTGTTTTGTTGGCGCTTTCCTTTACCATGCAAAAACTTTTTAGTTTGACATAGTCCCATTTGTTTATATTTTCTTTAGTTTCTCTTGCCAGAGGAGATATATCCAAAAAAATATTACTATGAGAAATGTCCAAGATCTTACTGTTGATGATTTCTTCTACACTTTTTTTTGTTGTTTTGAGTCTAATATTTAACTATTTGATACATTTGGAGTTTATTCTTGTGTATGGTATAAGGTGGTGGTATGGTTTCAATATTTTGCATGTAACCATCCAATTTTCCCAACACCATTTATTGAATAGACTGCCTTTACCCCATTGTATGCTCTTGCCTCTTTTGTCAAATATTAATTGACCATAGAGGTGTGGGTTTATTTCTGAGGTCTCTATTGATCTATATGTCTGTTTTTATGACAGCACCATGCTGTTTTGATCACTATGGCCTTGTAGTATAGTTTTATACCAAATAGCATGATACATCCAACTTTGTTCTTTTTTTCTCAAGATTGCTGAGGCTATTTGGGGTCTTTTGAAGTTCCATAAAAATTTTTGGAATATTTGTTCTAGTCCTGTGAAATATGCCACTGGTATTTTGATAAGAGTTGCATTGAATCTATAGATTACTTTGTGTAGTATAGACATTTTAATGATGTTAATTTTTCCTGTCCATATACACTGTATATGGTTCTACTTATTTGTGTTTTTCTCAATTTATTTCTTCAGTATCTTATAATTAGTACATGTCTTTTACCTCCTTGATTAAATTTATTCCTAGGTAACAAGTGTCTTTTTCTTGCTGCTCTTAAGATTCTTTCTTTGTATTTAACCTTTGGCATTTTAATTATAATTTGTGTTTGAGTTTATTGTGTTTGGGATTATCTGTTCTTCCTGGACCTGTGTGTCTTTTTCCTTCACAAAGTTAGGGAAGTTTTCAGCTAATATTTCTTCAAACTGGTTCTTGATCCCTTGCTCTCTCTGTTCTTTTTCTGGTGCCTCTATGATGCAGATGTTGTTATGCGTGATGTTGTCTCATAGGACCTCTGGACTATCCTCACTTTTAAAATTCATTTTGCACTAAACTGGCACATAATAAATAGTAGATCCCAAAAAATATTGATTACTGAACAATTTTGTGAGTGAATTAAATAGGATGATGTCATGCCAAACTCAAATGTATTGAGAAGTTCCTTTTAGGCCTTTGCAACAATGTGGTCTAGTTTGTTACTGTTTACTCCCAACTAGATAAGTTTAAGCAAATCACTGAACACTTCAGATTCTTTGTTTTTTTTGTTTTGTTTTGTTTTGTTTTGTTTTTTTACATTTAGAGACAAGGACCACACTCTTTTCCTGGCTCTCCAGGAATCTTTATGAATGAGGTACATAAGTAGTATTTGAGCTTCTATGATGATACCATGCAAGAATGAAAATGTCTACAAGATTTACATGGCTCCACAGAGCTCTGAACTCCACATGGAGGCCCGAAATGCTTGTGTTTTGGACTAGTGAAAGCTGAAGTTCTGTGTGAGCAACTTACATGAACATCTAGAAATCACACCAAAGAACACACTTCTCATATGTGGTCCTTAGTCTTTTCATCAGCAATTTTAGTTTCAGCCCTGTCAGACTCAATTGATTTGACTGTTCTAAGTATAGCTTTGCAGGCGAGCTAGTTCTGGTTCAAGAAGCAATAAATCACTGATAAGCCTGGGGGAACTCAGTTTTCTTCCCAGATCCTGGTCTCAAATCATGTCTTAAAATATGCCCCAAATTAACATATTTTAGCTGAATAATGAAAAAGAGGAATATATGAGAAAGTCATTTGGCCTCTGACCTACACCCAGTGATGAAATCTCTGCCTCTAATGACTTTCATTTGAAGCTTAAAGGGGAAAATAAATGTGAACAGAAAATAAAATAACATAAAGATTGGCCATGCAAGAGAATTCCTTTTATCTTCAATAGTTCAGTTATCTCTTGCTGCATGTCTGCCATTCGGAGCAGGAAAACTATATATTGCAACTTCAGGTTCAGTGACTTTTTACCTGTTGTTTACTGGGGCAGAAGAGAATTTAAGAGGCTGTGCAGCTGCTTCTGTTGGACATTTGTTTATGCAGACTATATCAGGGTTATTCACATTGTGAGTTACTGCTGGTAGATTCCAAACCCCAGAAAGGCCTTTCTCTGTTCTTGACCCACTTCCTTTCTTTTCATTACTAGTAAGAGCTTAAAGAAGAGACAGATTACTTCTAACCCATTTTTATTGGAAAAATGTCCTCAAGACAAATTTGCTAAAATCATAAAACACTTAAAAATAGATAAGATTCAGGAGGTAGTTATCTCTCCTGATCCATCCCTAATCATCACTGTGATTGGGAATTGACCATGCAAAGCCTGTGTGAACCATAAAGCAAGGAGGAAATGAGGCAAGCATCCTCTTCGAGTTTGCCCAGTGCAGGGGCAGCTAAAGAACATCCCTTGAGTAATGGTCTCTCATGTTCCAAGAGCTGTCACTCTCAGGACATTGCCATCTCCTATTTGTAGACAGGGGCTTCTTGTTGACAATCCTTTTGCCCAATAATGCTAATCTGATCCCCCTGCCAAACAGATTATGTCCCTGTCATTAAACAAAAACCTCACACCTGTCCAAGGGATTCTCAGTAGCTGGAGGTCGATTGCAGTAGAAAGAACTCTTCAGGTGGCATTAAATGTAAATTTGGGTCTGACTTCTGTTATTCATTATCTGTGCAACATAAACTAATCCAGTTGTCTGCGATTTATTTCTTCATTTGTAAAATGGGGGGCAATACTTGCTCTGCTCAGCTCATGAGGTTGTGAACAGTAAGTGAAGCAATAATTTTTATGTGCTGTGTGGATACTCAGAGCTTTAGAATGGAAGGGATGGTGGAGATGTTGGGCTATTCAGAGTGTGCTACATTCATTTCAGTGCAAGTCAGACTGTAGATGTGCGACAGTTTTGTGCTGTACTTATTCACTCCTGCAATAAAGAATAACTAGCTTTTCATGAAATTGTGCTCCTTTTTTTCCCTTGGGGACACAGCTAGTCTACATTTTCCATCCTTTATTGCTGTTATATGTGGCTATCTAGTAAATACTGGCCAGCAGAATGTGGATGGAAGAGATGCATTATGGACTTGACCCTTAGCTATTTCTCACCACAATGCTCTATTTTTTTTTCATGGTACTCTTAGAGTCTTAGTAAATTTTTCATTATACTCCTTGGCCCCAAAATATCTAATAGTTCCAGTTATAAAGTGGTGAGGTCCAGACAACTTAAGAAGTATCTATGTTCTCATAATTTCATGTCATTAGAAAAAATTAGTACACATAAATTAAAAGTCAAATCATACTTTTATATCATTCTTAAATAATCAAAATTACTTAGTAATAGGATGTGCATACTTGTTTGGTTACTGCATAACCTCTTAAGCTTGGGAATCAGGTTGGGCACAGCTATCCTCATCCCTCATTTTCTGTCGCATGTTGATTTCCATGCAGTTCTTGTTTTGGTTTTTTTTTTTTGTTTGTTTGTATGTTATTAAATCACAATGCCTGAAAACAAGATTCAAAAGAGATAACATTATTAGCGACAACAACATTATGGTGACTTGTAGGCAACCACTTCGTGAGACGTGGAAATGTAGTCCAGCACCCACATGGTAAACCAGTGGGGGGTTAGTCTGCACACAGGACCACGCCCTCAAAGAAGTTCTCTTGTGGGAAATCAGGCCTGCATTATACTTAGGCTGCTTTGTGACTTGCTCTTGCTAAAACTCTCTCACCCTGAGTTCAGGCAGCAAATGCTTGCTGTGTATCTTTAAAGTAACTTCCTGAAGTCTGTGCTAATTCTCCCAAGGACTGAAGTGTAACCAGACCTGTTACTCTTATTGTTCCCTTGAATTTGCAACATTTTTTTCCTTGTTAATCTGTAAGAAGTAATCAGTAGCATCCCTTCCGTTGCTATCTGTAAAAAGTAATCACCTAAAGAAAACCTAAGCATAATGAATGAAAACCTTCTTTGATGTATGCTATTAGAAAGCTAATAAAAGCCTATCAATGTAAGGGTTGGGGCACTCTCCCCTTGAGAGAGTAGCTGTACCATCCCTTTTCCTCCACAGGACTCAGTAGTCTGTGTGAATTTCTCTCATCTCATTCATAATGCTGCGGACACTGGGGCCAGTGCCTGCGCCAACCGGTGCCTGAAATAGGAATCCAGAGTCTACGAGGCATCGTTGTGGACAACACACCAACTTGGTAGGAGTGCACGCAACAGCCCAGGTAAGGGCTGATGACCCCGAGTGCTTTCGGTTAGGTTGTAGGGTGTATTGGATTTCAGAGGAAAGGGGTTTTCTTCCTAGGTTGCCCTCTCTTGCAACCTCTTTGCAACTATACCTTCTTTAGTAAGCAGGAGCCTTGCTCTCTCTCCTAAGCATTTGCCCCAACCTTGAGGGCAGGGGTTGAACAGTTAAAAGCCACAAGGGTGCTCAGCACTGGAAGTCACCCATGACAGGATTAGAACACTAGGTTTCCCTCCAGCCACAAGCAACAGTCCATGCAATGAGAGGCACACTGTAAAAACACTCACAAGCCCATCCCCACGGCACACCCCTAACTAGGTCTAGGCTTGGGAGAAAGAGCAAAGACTTTCCCTTTAATCAGCTTTAAAAACAGCAACTAGTTACAGGACTATCTACAAGCATATCAGCAAATTGTTTCTTTTAAGCTGCCTCTTGCAGTCCTTTCGATTTTGCCTTTTCCCTCCGTCCACCTGCATAAGGAAAATCGGATAGTGAATAAGTGTTTTCTTTTCGACCAGACTCTGAAGACGGCTTTCCAGAAGAATTTAGTGTTAGTCACAGGTTTTGTATGAGAGCATTTGGCATTAGCTAAGCTCCAAAGACAAAGAGCATTTCCTCCCCTTGGCTCCAGAAATCAGGCATTCCCACGTGAGATGGAACCTTTCGAAGGTGTCTGGGATCAATTCCTGAGACCTGCAGGGGCCTTATAGGGACCTCCAAAACCACTTAATCTAACTTCTGGCTCATCTTGGGAATCACGATGTAAAGATTGGTCACCTAGCATTTCCAGCCTACCCTCGCAGTCTTAAACACTTCGGGGAGCACCCGAGACCTGTAAATGGGGTTGGGGTATGAGGAACGTCTGGTACCCCCTCCCTGACTGTCTTTTCACCAACAGCACATTCTGATCCACTACATTCTTTTCACTAGCAAGAAATAGGATTTAAACGTGCAGGCGGAGGGAAAGTGAAACTGAAATTGGTTTTGTAATCGCAGTGCTTGTGGCAGGAGGAATTTCAGAAAAGGTTCTTTTATTTGTTAAGGAATTTTCTTTAAAGGTTTCTAAAAACCCTCAAGCATGGGGAACGAGCTCTCTAAGGAACAAGAGCAATGTTTTAAACTAATTCAGCAGTTTTTTAATGGCTGTTGGATGTCTCCCGGATAAGGGATCTTTAGATTTGGAAGTATGGGAAAAGCAGGGCAGAGAAGTCTTCATAGTCAGGAAAGCTTAAACAAAAAGAGAAGGGGCCTCTGTGGTGGCGGCGGAGACCCCACACCTGCCGGACCCTTCCCGTGGGTCGCCCCAGCTGCGGTGGGCTTCACAGCAGTGCAGGGTGAGCCCAGCCTGAGCACTGGCTGGAGCGTGCTTGCAGTGGACTGGCAATCTCTTCAGTAGAGATGGCGGCAGCAGTGGAGGGTGAGGTTGTATAACAGGGTGCAGCCAAGAGGGGGGCCCCAAAAAGGGAGTTGGAATGGGGCCCAGAATTCAGGGTGTCCAGGAAATATTAGAAAGACATATAAGATGTCCTCACCCCCTCCCCCACAGGTATGAGTTGAGGGAAGGGACAAATGGAGCAGGGCCATTGAGTTGGTTTGCATAGCAATGGTTTTGCAGATAACCCCCAGAATGGTCATTTAACATATCTATAACCTTTAACTGGTTTCATAGATATGTTAAACAGCTGTGGCCATGCTCTGATCCAGGGGGATGGAAAGGACTTCCCCAAGGACGTGACTGGGGGAGGGACCCTAAGTTAAAGCGCCTGCGTAGGAGCTTGGAGAGGATTGGCTCCAGAAAATGGGGACACACCTGCCCAGACTCATGATGGCATCCCAATAACCTTGGAAATATACAGGAATGCTGGCAGGTGTAACCGATTGTAGGAGGAGTCGGAAATAGGGCTGCAGAGGAGGTTTGGTGCCAGGATTTAAAACAGAGACATGGCAGCCATTGGAGAGATCCATGCGGTTTCACCAGAGTGCAGAACCCACAGCTCTATGAGGGAAAAATCACCATGTGGCTTTAGCAGAGAATTGCTACTCAGCTTTGCCCAAGCGGAGACCCTCTGGCAGCTTTGCCAGAGGGAGAGATTCCAGGTGGTTTCACCAGAGTGCAGACCCCTGCAGCTTTGGTGAAGAGGTAGAGCCACGTGGTTTTGCCAGAGTGGGGACCCCTTCCCCACAGCTTCGGTAGAAGAAGGACCATGCGGCTTTGGGGTGCTCCCTTTGGCTGTGTGGCCTGGAACAAGAGAGATTTTACCTGGAAGAAGGGTGAAAGAACTCTTGCCAGTAGGCCATGAGAAGGTGCCACATGGCTTTGGATTAATTAGAGATCCTGCCTGGATGATGACACAGCTGATGGTGTCAGGAGCCTGGATCCCGGACGTGTGCTTCTCTTCCTGAATTAGGTACCCTGAATTAGGGCAGAGGGAGAGAGAAAGCACTGTGGGCGTCTGTGGGTATCCTAAAGGACTTTGATATTTTTTAATGGAGACGTTAGGTTGCTACTTTAACTCTGTGTAGCATTAAATAAACATTTCCTTTCCTTTTCACAAATCTCTGGCTTTGAGAGACATCTTTCCATAAGGTGATGGACAATAACGGACCTTCTGCTGCTCTGTAACAGTTGGTCTCCCTCACTTCCCCCCCTCTTTGTGCGCTTGGGAGCAACCTTTGCCTGCGCCCAGTGCCGAGTGCGGTCCTGACCTGCCGGATCTGCCCCCAGGGCTGCGGTTCCTTGGGGCACCTTGCTTCAGCCAGTGCCTAGCCGCACGCTTAGAACTGGCACAGATGGCACTTCACAAAGGGGGGTTCCAGCCAGGTCATCTCTGAGGTAAGGGACAGCAGCCCCCACATTTTGGGAGGCTGCCAGTGTGCTTAGTTTTGAAAAAGAGAGTTCTATTTTATTTGCATTTCTATACCTAGGGTATGGGGCATTTCTCAGCCCCACAAAAGTATGTGGACTCTCAAATGTTTTGGTCTGGTTGGGTGAGTTGGGCAAATTCAGCCTACGTCCTTCCCACCCCACTTAATATCTGGGACAGAGACCTCCTCCCTTTGGGGAATGTAAATTACCCTGCTCTCAGTTTTAACCTCAGAGGGTTGCAACCTTGAATGATTTAGCAAACAGATGTTAATCCTAAAACCTAGAAACTACCTGGTCTTAAGAACAGTAGAGTAATTAACTCTCTGTCAAACTCATCGCAGCTGTAGAAACAGCAGGGGGCCTGTCTTTCCAAACAGACACTTGCTTAGGTTCTCCACAGGCCCCTCCGCTCACTGGGGAATCGGCAAAGAATGTTAGAACTCAAGGCCTTCAGCCACCTAGGCGATCCAAAAGAAATCAAGACTAATAATAGCCTGGGATATACTGCACAAGCCACTCAGGCTTTCTTAGAAAAATGGGGAATTTGTCATAAAACAGGTATCCCCCAAGAATTTAACCATGCTGGCAATATATATGTACAATTTATTGAATTGTGATAATAACTTAAAGTCACCCACAGACAAACACTTTGTGCAAAACAGGCCTGCAGGCCCACACCCCTTGGCCTTATACAAAGACCCAATAGAAGAAGGAAGATAGAAAGACCCATATGAACTATTAACTTAGGGAACAGGGTATGCTTGTGTTTACTCTCCAGAATCGCCTTCGGAACTGCAGACAAAGAGGGTGAAGCCATATCACAGAAAAGGCTTCCCCAGCCTCCACCCACCTCCACCCAATTGGACTCTCCCGATCCAGACTTCTTCAAGATGTGCATCACCACACTCCAGTGGAATTCCAGCCCATACTCCTGGAACAACATTCAGCATCACCTAAGAGAGACTTTTTCTACCAACTTAAAGGGACAAATTGATACATTGCAGCTAGGGCTACAGCAGCAGCTGCAGGACTTTCAACACTTAATTAAGCAAGAGTTTTTTCACACCCTCCATGAAAATGTCTGGCTGAACCCCCAAAATTGGTTTGATGGACTTAACCTGAGAATGTGGGTCTTTGGAGCTGCTGGTGGCTTACTGATTCTAATAATTCATTGTATACTTTGATGCATTTGCAAATTATTTTCCCAGGGTTGTATAAGACACCAGCAAGGGCAAGCTTATGGGATCTATAGCAGTCCTAACTAAAAACAAGGGGGGAGATGTAGGCAACCGCTTCGTAAGATGTGGAAATGTAGCTTAGCACCCACATGGAAAACCGGTGCGGAGACAGTTGGCGTGCAGGACCATGCCCGTAAAGAGGTTCTCCCGTGGGAAATCAGGCCTGCATTATACTTAGGCTGCTTTGTGACTTGGCTCTTGCTAAAACTCCCTTACTCTGTGTTCAGGCAGCAAGTGCTTACTGCATATGTTTAATGTAACTTCCTGAAGTCTGTGCTAATTCTCCCAAGGATTGAGTATAACCAGACCTGTTACTCTTATTGTTCTCTTGAATTTGCAACATTTTTTCCTTGTTGTTTTTTAAATTTTATTTTAATTGTTGTTCTTATACACTTTTCTGTCTTCTACTCCCATCCCAGCCCACCACCCTAGCCCCCCACAGCTCCCTCCCATTTCCACCCCCGCCCAGCTTTTGTCCATGTATCCTTTATACTTGTTGCTCTAAACCCTTTCCCTTTTCCCTGGATATTCCTACCACTCTCCTCTCTTGTTCTCAATTTCAGTGTCTTTGGTTATATTATGCTTGTTTGTTTGTTTTGTTGATTAGGTTCCTGTTAAAGGTGAGATCATATGGTATTTGTCTTTCAACTCCTGGCTTATTTCGCTTAGCATAATGCTCTCCAGTTCCATCCATGCTGTCGTGAAAGGGTAGGAGCTCCTTCTTTCTTTCTGCTGCATAGAATTCCATTGTGTAAATGTACCAAGTTTCTTGATCCATTCATTTACTGATGGGAACCTAGGTTGCTTCCAGCACTTGGCTATAATGTACATTGTGCTGCTATGAACATTGGGGTGCATAGGTTCTTTTGGATTGGTGTTTCAGGGTTCCTAGGATATAATCCTAGCAGTGGAATTGCTGGGTCAAAAGGTAGATCTATTTTTAGTTTTCTTAGAAAATTCCATAATGCTTTCCATAGTGGTTGTACCAGTCTGCAATCCCACCAACAGTGCACTAGGGTCCCATTTTCTCCACAACCTCTACAGCACTTGTTGGTTGTTGCTTTGTTTATGATGGCCATTCTGACTGGTGTGAAGTGGTATCTCATTGTGTTTTTAATTTGCATCTCTCTGATAGCTAGCGATATTGAGCATCTTTTCAAGTGACTCTGGATCCTCTGTATGTCCTCCTTGGAGAAGTGTCTGTTCAAGTCTTTTGCCCAATTTTTAATTGGGTTGCTTGTCTTCTTAGAGTGGAGTTGTGTAAGTTCTTTATATATTTAGGAGATTAAACCCTTGTCTGAGGTATCATTGGAAAATATGTTTTCCCATACAGTCGGTTCTCTTTTTATTTTAATACTGTTTTCTTTAGCCATGCAGAAGCTTCTTATTTTGATGAGATCCCATTCGTTTATTATTTCCTTTATGTCCATTGCTCTAGGGGACATATCTCTAAATATATTGCTGCCTGGAACATCTGAGATTTTCCTGCCTATGTTCTCCTCTAGGACTTTAATGGTGTCATAGCTTATTTTTAAATCTTTTATCCACCTTGAATTTATTTTTGTGTGTGGTGTAAGTTGGTGGTTGCGTTTCATTTTTTTGCACGTAGCTGTCCAGTTCTCCCAACACCACTTGTTGAAGAGGCTACTTTTACTCCATTTTATGTTGCTGCCTCCTTTGTCAAGTATTAATTGATTGTAGAGACTTGGGTTTATTTCTGGGCTCTCTGTTCTGTTCCACTGGTCCATGTGCCTGTTTTTGTGCTGGTACCAGGCTCTTTTGATTACAGTGGCCTTGTAATACAGTTTGCTTTCAGGTATTGTGATCCCTCCTACTTTGCTCTTCTTTCTCAAAATTGCTGGAGCTATTCGAGGTCATTTATGGTTCCAAATAAATTTTTGAAGTGTTTGTTCTATGTCTGTGAAATATGCCATTGGTACTTTAATAGGTATTACATTGAATCTGTAAATTGCTTTGGGTAGTATGGACATTTTGATGATGTTAATTCTTCCGATCCATGAACACGGTATATGTTTCCATTTGTTTGTATCTTCCTTGATTTCTTTCTTAAGTATTGTGTAGTTTTCTGCATATAGGTCTTTTACCTCCTTGGTTAGGTTTATTGCTAGGTATTCCATTTTTCTTTTTGCTATATCGAATGGGATTTTTTTCTTGATTTCTGCTTCTGCTCTTTCATTGTTGGTGTACAGAAATGCCTTTGATTTCTGAATATTGACTTTGTATTCGGCTGTTTGGCCAAATTCATTTATTAGGCCCAGCAGCTTTGGGCTGAGTCTATAGGATTTTCTATGTACACTATTCTGTTATCTGCAAATAATGATAGTTTGTTTCCTCCTTTCCAATTTGGATGCCTTTTATTTCCTTTTCCTGTCTAATTACTGTGGCTAAGACTCCTAAGACTATATTTAATAGAAGTGGTGAAAGTGGACATCCTTGTCTTGTTCCTGATCTTAGTGGAGAAGATTTTAGTTTTTGCCCATTGAGTATGATGTTGGCTGTAGGTCTCTCATATATGGCCTTTATTATATTGAGGAATGCTCCCTCTATTCCCACTTTGCTGAGTGTTTTTATCATAAATGGGTGTTGTACCTTATCAAATGCTTTTTCTGCATCTATTGATATGATCATGTGATTTTTATCTTTGCTTTTTTTAATGTGACATATTATGTTTATTGATTTGCGAATATTGTACCATCCTTGCATCCTTGGGACAAAACACACTTGGTCATGGTGTATGATCTTTTTAAGGTATTGTTGGATGTGGTTTGCCAATATTTTTTTTGAGGATTTTAGTGTCTGTGTTCATCAGTGATATTGGCCTGAAGTTTTCTTTCTTTTTTGTGTCTTTATATGGTTTTGGGATTAGGATGATGCTGGCTTCATAGAAAGAGTTGGGAGTCTTCCATCATTTTGGATTTTTTGGAATAATCTGTGAATGATAGGGGTTAGCTCTTCCTTAAATGCTTTGTAGAATTCTCCTGTGAAGCCATCTGGCCCAGGGATTTTGTGCATTGGGAGTTTTTTTGATTACTGCTTCAATTTCATCTGCTGTTGTTGGTCTGTTCAGGCTTTCTGCTTCTTCTTCATTCACTTTTGGAAGATTATATTTTCCTAGAAATGTGTCTATTTCACCTAGGTTTTCAAACTTCTTGGCATACAGTTCTTCATAGTAATTTCTTACAGTCTTTTGTATTTCTGTTGTGTCAGTTGTAATCTCTCATCTTTCATTTCTGATTGTGTTTATTTGAGTCCTCTCTCTTTTTTTCTTGATGAGCCTGCTTAAAGGCTTGTCAATTTTGTTTATCTTTTCAAAGAACCAGCTCCTGAATTCATAGATCCTTAGAATTGTGCTTTTAGTCTCTATGTCATTTAATTCCTCTCTGATCTTGGTTATTTCCTTCCTTCTACTTGCTCTGGGCTGTCTTTGTTGTTGTTCCTCAAGTTCTTTTAGGTGTACAGTTAGGTTGTTTATTTGAAATGTTTCTATTTTTTTAGATAGGCCTTTATTGCTATGAACTTCCCTCTGAGGACTGCCTTTGCTGTGTCCCATAAGTTTTGGGTTGCTGTGAATTTATTTGTTTTCAGGAACTTTTTGATATCCTTCTTGGTCTCCTTCTTGACTCATTCATTGTTTAATAGCATGCTATTCAATTTCCATGAGTTTGAGTGTTTTTGAGTTTTTTCGTTGAGGTTGGTTTCTAGTTTCAGTCCCTTGTGGCCAGAGAAAATGCTCGTTATGATTTCAACTTTCTTGAATTTGTTGAGGCTTGTTTCATGACCTATCATGTGGTCTGTCTTTGAAAGTGTTCCATGTGCATTTGAAAAGAATGTGTATTTAGCTTCTTTGCAATGAAAGGCTCTCTCTATATATATAAGTTAAGTTCATTTGATCTAGGACATTGTTCAATGCTACAATATCATTGTTGATATTTTGTTTGGAAGATCTGTCCATTTTTGACAGTGGGGTGTTAAAATCCCCTACTATAATTGTGTTGCTGTCAATATCTTTCCTGAAGTCCTCTAAGATTTTCTTTCTCTGTTTGGGTGCTCCTATGTTGGGTGCATGTATACTTACAATGTTTATGTCTTCTTGGTGTATTCTTCCCTTGAGTATTATGAAGTGGCCTTCTGGGTCTCTCTTTATGGCACTTTTTTTGAAGTCTTTTTGGCCTGATATGAGTATTGCTACCCCAGCTTTTTTTTTCCTCTCCATTTGTTTGGAAAATTTGTTTCCAGCTCTTCACTTTGAGTCTGTGTAGGTCTTTTGACCTGATGTGAGTCTCTTGTAGGCAGCATATGTGTGGGTCATGTTTTCTTATCCATTCAGCTATTCTATGTCTTTTGATTGAAGCATTTAATCCATTTACCTTTAAGGTTATCATTAATAGGTACTTATTCATTGCCATTTTTTCATACCTATGTTCCTCTCTCTCTTTCTCATTTCCTTCCTTTCCTTAAAGCAGTCCCTTTAGCATCTCTTGCAGAGCTGGTTTGGTGGAGGTGTATTCTTTTAGACTTCTTTTGTCTCTGAAGCTCCTTATTTGGCCTTCCATTTTAATTGAGAGCCTTGATGGGTAGAGTAATCTTGGTTGCAGGCCTATAGTTTTCATTACTTGGAATATTTCTTGCCATTCTCTTCTGGCTTAGAGTATTTCCATTGAGAAATCAACTGCTGGTCTTATCTGGGCTCCCTTGTATGCTACTTCCTTTTTCTCCCTTGCTGCCTTTAAGATTCTCTTTTTGTCTTGGTATTTTGCCATTTTAATTATGATGTGTCTTGAAGTGAGCCTCCTTGGGTTCCTCTTGATTGGGACTCTGTGTTTCCTGTATTTGTGTGACTTTTTCTCTTATCAAATTAGGGAAGTTTTCCATCATTACTTTTTCAAATAGGTTTTCTATCCCTTGCTCTTCTTCTCCTTCTGGTATCCATATTATATGGATATTGTTATGTTTCATGTTGTCTTGCAGCTCCCTTACCACCTGTTCATTCTTTCTGAGTCTCTTTTCCTTTTCTTGCTCTATCTGGGTGTTTTTTTCTACCTTGTCCTCCAACTCACAGATTCTGTCCCCTGCTTCATCCAGCCTGCTTGTTATTTCTTCTAATGTGTTTTTTTTATTTCTGAGATTTTATTGTTCATTTCTTCCTGGTTTTTATTTATACTTTCTATTTCCTTTTTCATGCTGATGTAGTTCTCAGTCAGTCCCTTGTAGATGTCTATGAGCTCCTTGAGCATCTTTATAACCATTAATTTGAATTCTATGTCTGATAGTTTGATTACCTCCATTTTGTTTAGCTCTTTTAGTGGGGAGTCTTCCATTCCTTTTGATTGCAGGTTCTTTTTTTGTCTCCCCATTTTAGTTGATTCTTTTTGTTTGTTTCTGTGCTTCTTGATGTTTTACTTTGTTAGCTATCTTTGTACAGTGAACTTTTATGGTAGGAATTCTGTGAGGTTCGGTGGTATGGTCTCTGAGTTCCTTGACTGGATGCTCTAGGTTTGCCCTTTCTTTTCTTTTTGTGGGCTCTCTTGGGTTTGTACCTTTTGGTGGTTCCTTTACTGGTGGTTTTTCTCCTCCAGGAGGTATACTGATGTTCACAGCTCCCACCTATTCTTGTATGTGATCAGTGGCAATGGGTAGGCAAAATGGATTAAGATGCAGGAGAATATTTTATGGGATTCAAAGTACCAGCAAGTAGAGAAGACGTAGGAGATTCTTTGGATAAGTATAGCATTAACTGAGATATTTTGTCCAATTAGCCATTTTTTATAAAAGGTAAAAGATAGATAAGACTCTTGTTAGAGGGAAGGATGATTGTGAGCTGAATCCAGAAAACAGCACTTGTGCAAGGTTAGATGATGAGATATAGTGAGATTAAAGTATAGAAAGTAGATGTAGTGTGAGAGAGAATAGAGTTAACCACAAGAATAATAATGCTCAGAATTAAAGTGAAGTGGGCTAAGATCAGGGAGGGTTGCTGTGTAGTATGTACAATCATACAGAACAATAATTATTTATAACAGTACTGGAACAACAATAATATGACAAGAAATATAGGATTTGGATAACCAGAATAGAAAGTACTCGATCAAGAGTTGTGTTATTGAAACACGAATGAAGTGAACAAAGGAAAATTAAAATACAATACAGAGAAAATAAGGAAAAACAGTCAAACAATGCAATCAAATAGGGAAATAAAATGAGGAAAACTAAACATAAGGAAGAAAAATAAAAAAATACTAATAAAATAAAAGTGGTAAAAATAATTGCAAGATAATAATAATACACATACACAATAAAATGCCAGCTCTGTGGGATAGCAAAGTGACACTTGACTCAGTTTCTCAGTTTTGGGGGTTAGCCTTGTGCTCCCCCATTTGATCTATCTCTGGACGCTTTGTAACTCCGTGTCTTACTGTTTCACTTGAAAGAAGAAAAAAAAAAGGAAAAAGGGGGGGAGGGGGTGGGAAGAGAGAGGATCCAAAAAGAAAAGAGAAAAACAAAGGATAATAATAAGCCTCCCACTGACCTTAAACCTGTTCAGCAAGTTCTGCCAGTCTTCCTAGATGCCACAGGAAGAGGGGACTGGGCTTCACTTTTCTCCCTTCCTTTGGTTCTGAGAGGATGCGGACCAGGTTTGAGTCACACTATTCAGTTTTCCAACCTGCAGCCCAGGTCTTCCATGAGCTGCCAGGCTCAAATCAGCCACTCGGCTGCTCGTAGTGTGAGTCAATCCCTGGGGCAGAGCCCCAGACAAGCAGGGTGCACGGTTCCCCTCCGCCACTCACTGAGTATGCACGGTGCAAGACAGGCGGGGTGCATGGTTCAGCTCAGCTATTGTCTCTGGGCGCTCAGTGCCCCTCCACCACTCACTCTGGGCTCAGGCAGCTGAAATCTCCCTTGGGGCACACCAGCCAGAGCTGGAGAGTTACTTACAAAACAGCTGCCCCCGTTCTTAACAAGTGTACGGCTTTTCACACAGCTCCACTCTTCAACCAGTCCAGAGACTATTCAAGTCAGTGTCCCACACAGCCCAACTCCTCCCTTCTCCAGGTGTCACCTGGCACCCCAACTTCTCTGGTGTCAGCATCCACAGTCCCAGCAGATATGTACCACCTCTGTGTGTCTCCCACTTCGTCTCTACTCCCCCCAGTGACTTCCAGCACCCAGGTCCTTCCTAGAGTCAGGCTGCCCTCCCTGCTCTGGTAGGGGAGGGAGCTGGTGCTCCAACTCTCCTCCCCATATCCTGCAGCAGGCACCGGCCTGGGGGCCACAGCAGCCTTGGTCCCGATGCAGATCCCGGGGACCTTACCATCCCAGTGCACTCTCCTCACTGTCTGTTTTCCATGTCCTCTGCAATTTTTTGCCTCCAAACTTCATATAAGCTGGGATTCCATTGGCTGTTCACTCTGTTCCTCAGATTGGCTAGGTGTTCCAGCTGGGCACAGAGAGAACTGGGCTCCACTTCCACCTACCTTGCCACCATCTTTCCATCCCCAGAACCACAGTTTTTTATCTTTAAAAAATAGCCTATATTGGTTTCTATTTAATTATAAAAATAATATATATGCAAAGTAACAAGTGGAATATATGGAAAAATACAACAAAGAATATGTACATATTCATACTATCACTTCAGAAATAAACATTTTGATACTTAGCTCTTTAGATTTTTTATTTGCATATGTGTGTATGTGTGTAGATTTTTTATGTGTGTGTGTGTATACATACACACACACACATTCTTTTAAAAAATTTTTGAGGTCATAATGCACATCTTAGTATTTTGTATTTATGTTTTTGTTACCTGAACAATTGACTTTTTAGGGTAGATAAAAACTAGTACTGCAAAAAAAAAAATAGTGGTTCCATCAAGATATAAGCTCTCTTCTCTACCATGGATAGATGCAGAAGTGGACAGGAGTCTTAGACAGCTCAGCACCTGTGGTTTTTCAAGGACCCAGGCCTGTGTCAGCTTGTCCACATTCCTGGAGCATTGGTATAGTCCATGTGGTTGAAGCAGGTGTACAACACCACATAGTGTTCCAGACAAAAGGAAGGAGATGCAGAGGAGATGGAAGGCAAGCAGCTTCCACTTTTAAGGATGTACTCTGTTAGTAGATTATTGCTTTTCTGCCCACTTGCCACTTGCTAAAATTCAACCACATGACTGTACTCAGTTATAAGGAAGACTGGGAAAAGTTAGTTACCCATTGCCCGGCCATATATCTTGCAAAACCCCAGCATAGATACTGGAAATAGTTGCCACGTCCCCCAACAGTTCCTCAAGTCTCCCAGTTACTCATCTGTGACCTAGCCATATATAGAACATACTCCTTTATCAAGGAGAGACAGCCCAAAGAACCATCCAGTTACTATATACAATCAAAATTCAAGATTTCTGAGTGACATTGTCTTCTCCATCAGGGCTGGAAGTGCCCAGCTCTGGAGACTTTTAAACTAACAGGCATGAGTTTTGTTTTGTTTTGTTTTGTTTTGTTTTGTTTTTTTCTGTCACCTTCCCTATACTTACTACTCAACAGTGGAGCCAAATGGAAGAGTTTCAATAAAAACTCTCATTTGGAAAAAAGATGAGTGGGAATGAATCATATGGTCCTTAAGAATGATAAAATCCCACTGGAAAGGAATTGTGACAAGTCTCTGCCAAAGCCAATGAAGAAAAGCCCTTGGTCTATAGACAATAATTCTCCCTAGGAGAAGGTCCTTTGTCCACTGACCTCCCAAAGACTTCTAGTGCATTAATTGCTGTGTACACAACAAAGTGAGTGGGGGAGAGTATGCCTCAGCTGGGGGTGCACAACTCTCCTGTGGATTGCTTTAGGGATATGAAAATAACAGCTTCTGCAGGCCAGGTTTGTGGGTTCTTTAATCATATAATTCTTTCAAAATTCTTAGCAGTTTTCTAGACAGTTTGCTACCAATAATTTCCACGAACATGTAAGTATAGCCAAAAAATCTAGTCTGCATAAATCCTCAGTTTATGAACATTCATTTGTTTTCTCATCTCTGCAGTTTCTCTCTAATTCAGAAGACTCTGAGGCGATTTGAAATAACAGGCTTGGGTGAGACAACAATCCACTTAATTCTACATTTGCCACAGGATTGGCTCCTATGGTTCCATTAACAACTGGCCCTGGAGGAGGGCTTATAGACACAGTATCTTCTTTCTGTTTACTGTACTGAAGCAGTTCAATTTTCTAGCTCCAAGAAGCCTAAATTTCTGGAATGCTAATCACTTCAGGCTGTAGCCCCAAGTGCAGGGAATCCCTCTCTAAGCTTTATTTCCTTTTACCTCTGCTAGCAAACCGGCAAATTCTTGCCAAACTTTCCCTCTTTATTGTTCCCTACTAAAAGCAGCAAGAAACAGTCCAAAGAAACCAACATGTGATCTTGTCAGCTTCCCTCAGAGCTCCAGGCCTGGTGAAGTTGTAACCTGCCTTCAAAGTTATTAGAGGGACCAGTTTGACCAAATGCTTTTCTATGGTTTGACAAAAGTTACCAGCTTTTAAGCTGGGAAAATCAGTTTCCTTGATGCCTATCACACAATTATTAAAGAATTGATTGTACTTGTATTTACTTTTCTACTTATTTGCTTTTATCTATTTACTTTTAAATTTTCATTGTATTTTTCCATTACCATCTATCACTCTTATACCCCTCTCCCATTGCCCACAATCACCACACTGTCATCCATGTCTACAAGTCCTTTTACCTTTTTGCTCAATCCCTCCACCCTCTAACCATCCCCCACCCCAGAGCTGTCAGCCTGCTCTCTACCTATCAGTATATCTCTATTTTACTTGTTAGTTCAATTTGTTCATCAGATTCCACATAAGAGTGAGATCATACGGTATTTGTCTTTCTATGACTGGCTTATTTCACTTAGCATAATGTTCTTCAGGTCCATCCACGCTGTTGAAAAGGGTAAAATTTTCCTCATTTTTAAGGCTGAGTAGTATTCCATTGTGTAAATGTTCCATAGTTGTTTTATCCACTTACCAACTGATGGATACTTGGGCTGCTTCCATATCTTGGCAATTGTAAATAACACTGCAGTGAACATAAGGGTGATTATTTCCTATTCAATTAGTGTTTCAGATTTCTTTGGATAAATTCCCAGAAGTGGAATTGCTGGGTTATAATGCAGTTCCATTTTAAATTTTCTGTGGCATCTCCATATTGCTTTCCACAGTGGTTGTACCAATCTGCATTGCCACCAACAGTACAAAAGCATTCCTCTTTCTCCACATCCTCACCAGCATTAGTTGTTTGCTCATTTATTGATGATAGCCATTCTAACCAGTGTGAGTTGATATTTCATTGTGGTTTCAATTTTAATTTCTCTGATGATTAGTGACACTAAGCATCTTTTTGTATGTCTATTGGCCATCTGTATGTCCTCTTTAGAGAAGTGTCTATTCAGGTCCTTTACCCATTTTTTTAATAGGATTGTTTAGGGGGGCTTTGTTATTGAATTTTTAAGTGCTTTATAAATTTTGGATATAACACCTTATCAGATATTTCAGCAATATGTTCTCCCATTCAATGGATTGTCTTTTTATTTTGTTGATGGTTTCCTATGCTGTGCAAAAACTTTTTAGTTTTATGGAATCCCATTTGTTTACTTTTTATTTTATTTCCCTTACCTGAGGAGATATACCAGATAAAATATTGCTATGAGGAATGGCCAACATTTTACTGCCTATGTTTTCTTCTATGATTTTTATGGTTTCAGGTCTAATATTTAGTCTTTAATCTATTTTGAATTTGTTTTGGCATAAGAAGGTTGTCTAGTTTCATTTTACTACACACATCTGTCCAATTTCCCCAACATTATTTATTGAATAACCTATCTTTAGCCCATTGTATGTGCTTGCTTTCTCTGTCAAATGTTAACTGACTATAAAGGTGTGGATTTATTTCTGGACTCTCTATTCTGTTCCATTGATCTGTGTCTGTTTTTATGCCAGTACCATGCTGTTTTGGTTATTATAGCCTCATAGTATAGTTTGGTATTTGGTAGCATGATTCCTCCAACTTTGTTCTTACTTCTCAACATTGCTGTTGTTATGCAGGGCTTCTTGTGGTTCCATAAACTTTTGAAATATTTATTTTAGTTATGTGAAATATGTCATTGATATTTACATAGGAATTGTGTTGAATCTATAGATTGCTTTGGGAGGTATGGGCATTTTAATGATGTTAATTTTTCCTATCCATGAACATGATTCATGCCCCCACTTATTTGTATCTTCTCAATTTCCTTCTTTCATGTTTTATAATTTTCTGAGTACAGGTCTTTTATGTCCTTAGTTCGATTTATTCCTAGGTATTTTATTCTTTTTGAAGCTATTGTGAATGGGATTGTTTTCTTAATTTACCATTCTGATAGTTCATTATTGACATATAAAAATGCAACTGAGACTTCTAGTCAAGATGGAGGTGTAAGTTTACTTGGCTTGCCTCCTTGTACAACCGCAACAAAAATTACAACTAGACTGCAAAACAAATATCACCCAGAACTGTCAGAAACCTGAGCGGTATGGAAGTCTGACAACCATACATTAAAGAAGTCCCATTCATCCAGAAGCATAGGAGTGGCAGACAGGCAGAGACACACAGAGAGGCACAGAGACACAGAGATGCAGAATGGGAGGTCCCATATCCACATGTGGTGGTAAATGGCAGGGATACCTCGGGAGCAAGGGATCCACATCAGACCACCACACCACCCAGTCCAGGGTTTCAGAATCAGGAAGATTAAGTCCCTATAACTTCTAGCTGTAAAAACCAATGAGGGTTGGAGCAGTGGAAGAAATGGCAGGATTCTCAACAGTCTCTTCTTAAAGGGCCCACAGTGAACTTAGGATTTATGCAGATTCAGTCACCTTGGGCACCAGCATGGGGCAGCAGCTGGAAGGGCACCAGTGGCATACAGAAAGAAATTGAAGAGTCTGGCATCAGGGTGAGTGCTAGGGGGCAACTTCCTCCTGGACAAAGCTCCAGAAGACAGTCATGGCATTGTCCCCATTCCAAGCCTACCCCCACACAAAACTACAGAGCAAGGACACCATATCAGAGACTCTATCAACCTGCTTCACATGGGTTGCCCAGCCCAGGCAATTACCTAAAGCTCTGCCCCACACAATTTGCAGGTGCCTTTTCTACAGTAGGCCAGGCTACTAAGACAAAGAGTCAAAGCAGATCTACCTAATACATGGAAACAAACACAGGAAGGCTGCCAAAATGAAGAGACAAAGAAATATTGCCCAAATGAAAGAACAGAACAAAACTTCAGAAAAATAACTAAACAAAATGGAGATAAGCAATCTAACAGATGCAGAGTTCAAAACACTGGTTATTAGGGTGCTCAAGGAACTCATTGGGTACTTCAACAGCATAGAAAAGACCCAAGCAGAAATGAAGGTTACACAAAATGAAATAAAGAAAAATCTACAGGGAAACAACAGTGGAGTGTATGAAGCTGAGAATCAAATCAATGATTTGGAACATAAGCATTCCATACTTCATGGAATGAAGTAAACATTCATTAGAAAAGCAAAAAGAAAAAAGAATCCAAAATAACAATGGCAGGTTAAGGAGACTCTGGGGCAAGTTCAAATGTATCAACATTTGAATCATAGGGGTACTGGAAATGAGAGGAGAAAGAACAAAAAATTGAAAACTTATTTGAAAAAATAATGAAAGAAAACTTCCCTAATTTGGTAAACAAATACACATACAAGTCCTGAAATAACAGAGTCCCAAACAAGACAGACATGAAGAGGACCACACCAAGACACATCATAATTAAAATGCCAAAGGTATAAAGAGAGAATTTTAAAAGCAAACAGACACCTACAAAGGTGTTCCCATAAGACTACCAGCTGATTTCTCAAAAGAAACTTTGCCAGCTAAAAGAGACTGGCAAGAAGTATTCAAAGTGATAAAAAGCAGGGACCTACATCCTAGATTACTCTATCCAGCAAAGCTACCATTTAGAATGGAAGGTCAGATAAAGTGTTTCCCTGACAAGGTAAAGCTAAAGGAGTTCATCATCACCAAGCCATTTTTATATGAAATGTTAAAGGGACATATTTAAGAAAAAGAAGATCAAGACTATGAGTATAAAATGACAATAAATTCACAATCATCAACAATTGAATCTAAAAATCAAACTAAGCAAACAAGCAGAACAGAAACAGAATCACAGATATGGAGATTATTTAGAGGGTTATCAGTTGGGAGGGGAAAGGGAAAAAATGGGGGAAAAGGTACAGGGATTAAGAAGTACCAATTGGCAAGTACAGAATAGACAGAGATGTTAGGAACATACAGTATAGGAAATGGAGTAGCTATAGAACTTATATGCATGATCCATGGACATGACCCATGGACTTGACTTAAGCGAGGTGGGGGGGAAGAGGGAATACCAGAGGGAATGGGGGATACTACATAAAGGGGAAAATTGGGATAACTGTAATAGTATAACTGTAAAATAAAATATATTTTTGAAAATAAAAATAAAATTCAACTGATTTCTGGATATTTATTTGATATCTTGCTACATTACTGAATTAATTTGTCAGTTCTATTAGTTTCTTGCTGGGGTCTTTAGGGTTCTCAGTGTATAGTATATGTCATCTGCAAATAATGACAGTTTTACTTCTTCCTTTCCAATTTGGATGCATTTTATTTCTTCTTGTTGTCTGATTGTTGTGGCTGGGACTTCCAGCACTATGTTGAATAAGAGAGGAGAAGGTGGGCATCCCTGTCTTGTTCCCAATCTTAAAAGGAATGCTGTAGTTTTTGCCCATTGAGTATATGCTGGCAGTGGGTTTGTCATGTATAGCCTGAATTATGTTTTTTGTTCCCTTTATTACAACTTTGTTGAGAGTTTTTATTATAAATGGGTGCTGGATTTCATCAAATGCTTTTTCTGCATCTACTGATATGGTCATGTGGTTTTTGTCATTCATTTTGTTTACATGGTATGTCAAATCTATAGATTTGCAATTGTTGTACCAAATTTTCATCCCTGCAATAAATCCCATTTGATCATGGCATATGATCTTTTTTATGTGCTGTATTTGGTTTACTAATATTTTCTTGATTATTTTAGCATCTGTGTTCATCAGGGACATTGGTCTATAATTTCCTTTTTTTGTATTGTCTTTGTCCAGTTTTGGAATTAGGGTAATGCTAGCCTCAAAAAATGAACTTAGGAGTCTTCCTTGCTGGATTTGTTGGAATAATTTGAGAAAGAGAAGTGGAGAGGTGGTAATTGTTATCAGAATGTTTGGTAAAACTTACCTATGAAGCCATTTAGTACAGAGCCTTTGTTTATTGGGAGTTTTTTATTCTGCTTCAATTTCACTAGGTGTAATCTGTCTATTTAGATTCTTTGATTCTTCCTGATTGAGTTTTGGAAGATTTTATTTTTCTAAGAATTTATCCATTTCATCCAGGTTGTCCAATTTGTTGGCATATAGTTGTTCATAATATTTTCTTACAATTCATTGTATTTCTTTAGTGTAAGTTGTTATTTCTCTTTTTTCATTTCTCATTGTATTTATTTGGGTCTTCTCTCTTTTTTGTGTGTGAAGAGTCTGGTTAAATGTTTGTCAATCTTTTATCCTTTCAAGGAATCAGCTCTTGGATTCATTTATCTTTTCAATTATTTTTTAGCCTCTATTTTGTTTATTTCTGCTATGATTTCTATTATTTTCTACCTCCTACTCATTTGGGGCTTCATATGTGGTTCTTTCCAAAGTTCATTTAAGTGTAGAGTTAGATTGTTTACTTCAACTTTTTCTTGTTTTTTGAGAAACTCATAACTATAATGTTATGAGTTTCTCTCTTAGGATTGCTTTAATTGTATCACATAGATTTCAGGTTGCTGTGTCCTTATTTTCATATTTTTAAGGTAACTTCTAATTTCTTCATTGATCTCATTGTGCACCCATTTATTGTTTGATAATATGTTATTTAGTTTCCATGTCTTTGTGTATTTTTCAGTTTCTTCTTGTGATTGATATCTAGTTTCATAGCATTATGGTCAGAGAAGATGCTTGATATTATTTCAATCTTCTTAAATTTATTAAGAGATGTGTTGTGTCCTAACATTCTATCTATTCTAAAAATCTTTCCATCTGCACTTGAAAATAATGTATATTCTGCTGCTTTGGGGTGAAATCCTCTGAAGATATCAATTAAATTCATTTGGTCCATTTGTAATTCATAGCTGCTGTCTCCCTGTTGATTCTCCACCTGGCAGATCTATCCATTGAAGTCAATTGGGTGTTAAAATCCCCTAGTATGACTGTATTTCTCTCATCCTCTCCCTTTATGAACATTCAGATTTCCTTTATATATTTAGGTGCTCTTATGGGGGGTGCACAAATATTTTGGATTGATTCCTTTACTATTATGTACTGTCCTTCTTTGTGTCTTACTATAAAGTCTATAGTAAGACTATAAAGTCTATTTTGGTTTTAAAGTCTATTTTGTTGAATATAAGTATTGCTACCCCAGTTTTTGTCTTTCCATTTGCATGAAATATCTTTTTCTATCTATTCACTTTTAGTCTGTGTGCATCTTTAGCTCTGAGGTGCATCTCTTGCAGACAGCATATAATGGGTCTTATTTTATTATCCATTCAGCTACCCTATGTTTTTTGATTGGAGTATTTATGCCATTTACATTTGAAGTGATTATTGACAGATACTTATTTAGTGCCATTTTATTTTTAACTGTTTTCTCTGTGTTTTTTTTTTTTCTTCATTCTCTCTTAACCCTGCTGAGGTTGTGGTCAAAAAAATTACAGTATAGGTCACGTGGATCTGAGAGACACATTCATTACTAGTATGTGCTGAAGTGCAAAATTTTTAAAAGTACTGCAAATTTGCATTTATTATATTTATATAATAATATACATGATTTTAATTTATTTTCAGTTATAATTGAGAAATTATTAAGTAAATAAATGTAAAAACATAAAGAATAAAATTTTCTTTTTAAATAATGGAACATGGATATTGCTAAAAATAAAATCAGTAAAAGTCTTTAACATTAATTGGAATCTTCAATAGTTGGCTTTGCAAAACAATTATCACAAAAAAATAATTGCTATGCTCAGGGCATAAATACTTTTCACAACACTTCAAACATATTTTGGTAAATGACTCATTTGGATGCATAGCATCTAACACCTCTTTGTCTTTTTCTGCTTGTCAGGGGAGCTGTATCTAGATGGTCATTAGAATTTCCTTCAATTTGTTATTGAAATTGATGAAGTTTCAGGTGTAAAGACTTATGCACACCTGTAGATATTTCTGAATGCCTTTTTATTTGTTTTGATACTGTTACAAGATTTCTATTAAATATTCTGCACCTTATTTTCACATTGCTGTTCAGCATATGAATAATCAGCATTTATTCCTGCAAAAATTCAAAACTGTGTAGAATATAACTATAGGCCATCTTCTCATGTCCCTGGCCACATCATATGTATCATTTAGTCCACAGTGTCAACTCCTGAATTCGTGTGGTTGTAATATTCTATTATGTCAGGATTTTGCAAATCCAAACTTATGGCATCATTGAAATTCATTTTTGAAACTAATATTACATTTTTCCTTTTTGGGGTATATGAGATATAAGTGTGCAGTCTGCACCAAAAGCAAATAAGTTGGATTTTTTTAGGCCTGTTAATAGAAGACAAAAATTCAGGGGGTAGTTGGGATTTATTCTTATGAACAGTACCTACATATGAAAGTCACTTCTTTTTCAAGTTGGAGATAAGATTTATATCCTTGAACCAGTTATCTGCTGTGATATTATATCCTTATGAGTACCTGTGTTCTGCAACTCTCTTGATTACATCTGCTGGTTTATTACTCATCAAGTAAGGACCTTCAGGCTGCTCACTGGTATATATTTCAAGGTTTTCTGTGTAAAATAATTTTGAATCAACTATAGTAAAAAATTTATACTGTGTTTACTGGGCATGTATGGAATATATTGTCTAAACCCACATTTGTCTCTAAATCCAGGTAGCATTTCATCTATTGTTACGTTCTGTCCCATAGAGTAACATAATTATCAATTTTCTACAAATGCTGAGAAAATGTCTCTCACAGCAGCTAATTTGTCCACTTTCAGGCATTCTAACCTCATAATTTTGTCATCAAACCTGATACAATTATGAATAAATCTAAATCTCCATAAAGATATCATAAGTCTAAAAAGTTCAATCCCACTACCATCTGTAGCCCATAAAATCTGCAAATTTAGCTGATTGTTGCAATGTAAACCAGCTACATATAACAGGCCTAAAAATGCTTTTGATTCAGTTTTGCCTATTTGTTTAAGATCTCTTTCTCATGAAAACCAGTTCAAGATAGAATTGATGTATTTAGTTGTATAAAATAAGATTAGAGCTAAAATATCATTTGTGATATTGCTTCTGAGCCTTTTGGCTAAGATCAAGTGTAGTATCTGTTCTTATCAGTTTAAGTATCATTTGTGATAAAGCAGTGCCAAGTTTCAAGTTCTGTCTTGGCATTTTTGCATTTGGCCTAACTAACAAGTTGACACAAAATATTCTGCAGCTGTTTTCTAATTTATATATTTTTTAATTTTTTTATTGTTGTACAAGTACATTTGTCTCCATTTTCACCCCATCATGACCCCCTCCCCCACTCATCCCTGCCTTCCACCCTCATACCCACCTCCTTTGGCTTTGTCCATGTGTCCTTCACACATGTTTCTTGATGCCCCCCATTACCTCCTATTATTCCTCTCCCTCCTCCTCTTTGATTACTGTCAGATTGTTCTGTATATCAATGTGTCTAGTTGCATTTTGCTTGCTTGTTCATTTTGTTGATTAGGTTCCATGTATATGTGAGATCATATGGCATCTCTCTTTCACCACCTGGCTTATTTCACTTAGCATAATGTTCTCCAGTTCCATCCTTGCTGTCATGAAAGGTAGGAGCTCCTTCTTTCTTTCTGCTGTGTAGTATTCCATTGTGTAAATGTACCATAGTTTTTTGATCCACTCATTTACTGATGGGCACTTAGGTTGCTTCCAACATTTGGCTATTGTAAATTGTACTGCAATGAACATTGGGGTGCACAGGTTCTTCTGAATTGATGTTTCAGGATCCTTATGGCATAACCCCAGCAGTGGAATTGCTGTGTCAAAATGGAAGATGAAATAAGGTGTTTCCCAGACAAAAGAAGGTTGAAAGAATACACCTCTACCAAACCAGCTCTAATTTATATTCTTACTGGATTTTCCCTCCATTTTGATTCTTTTTCCTTTCCAAAAAAAATCACTCTTCATTCATGTCTAAAATATCTCGCTCTATATCTGAATCTTCTGAATGAACTTCCACATAATCTTCATCTTCTAAATCACTTTCATTTTGACTCTATCATCCTCATCATTGGACTGAGTAGCATTGGCTGAAGTTCTTCAATATATCTTAGGTTATCGAATTGATATATTTTTCCAGCCATTTTCAACAGTAAGTGAAAAAAAAATCCCATAACGTTGACTTTGAAGTTCACAAAAAAAAAAAACCAAAGCACTACATCTACACTGACTTCACAGTTCATGGAATCTCTCAGATACAATTTATTGTTGAATATTGCATAGCCTGACAAAACACATGTTATAACCAAACTAACAGCTTAAACATTATGGTACATGGTATCATATGGTATGATAAACATTATAGTAAACAATACTAGTCATGTACAAATGTGTAGTTAGTCATAACCTTGAACCCAATATATGTAACAATATTTAAGAAAAGAGTTTGTTTGTATCTCTCAGATCAGCCACAACCTCTTCCAGGTTAAAGCAAGCCTTTTAACATTCGTTGCAATACTTCAGCTTGTTTTTTTTTTGTTGTTGTTTCTTTGTTTGTTTTGGGTTTTTTTTTTGGGGGGGGGGGTTGCCTGGAAAGTTATTTCTCCTTCAGTTTTAAATGATAGCCTTGCTGGGTAAAGTACCCTTGGTTGTATGTCCTTGCTTTTCACCATCTTGAATATTTCATGCTAATCCCTTCCAGCCTAAAATACTACTCTTGACAGTCTAATGGGAGTTCCCTTGTAGGTAACTCACTGCTTTTCACTTGCTACTTTTAAGATTCTCTCCTTGGCTTTAAGCTTTGCCATTTTAATTTTTATATGTATTGGTGTGGGCCTCTTTGGATCCAACTTGCTAGATTTGTGTGTCTTTTTCTTTCACCAAGTTAGGGAAGTTTTTGGTCATTATTTCTTCAAATAGGTTCTTAATCCCTTGCTCACTATCTTCTCCTTCTGGTACCTACATGATGTGGATGTTGTTACACTTCATGCTGTCCCAAAGGTTTTCTAAAATCTACTCATTTTTTAAAACTTTTTTTTTCTGCTCTGCTGGGTGGGTTTTTTTTTTTTTTCACCTTATCTTCCAAGTTACTGATTCAATCCTCCGTGTTATCTAACCTACTCTTTATTTCTTCCAGGGTATTATTTATTTCAGATATTGCATTCTTTATTTCCGGCTAGTACTTCTTTCTTATTTTTATGTTTTTTTCATGCATTGAGTATCCTTATAATTATTACTTTGAATTCTATATCTGATAAATTGCTTGCTTCCATTTCATTTAGTTCTTCTTCTGGGCAATTCTCTTGTTCTTTCATTTAGGGCCTGTTTGTCTTTCCATTTTGGCTGCCACTTTGTATTGGTTTCTATGTGTTAGTTAGATCTGCAAAGACTCTGGTGCAGACCTGTATCAGATGTGACTGGCCCTGGGAAACCTGTGTTGAGCTATTAGAAATTCATAGCTTGTTGCTCCCTCTGCTGACCTGGATGTGTGTAGAAAGTATCAAATGGCACACCAAGCCTGGCTTTTACCAGCACGAGGTCCAGGGGAGGGTCAGCTAAAGTCTCAGAGCTCCCAGAAATCTGCCTTTACCTGCATGATTTCTGTTAGCCTTAATCATTGAAATAGCCTCCAACTGTACTCCTCAGCAGCCTTGCTTAAGCTTCACAGGGTGAAAAAGGATTCCTATGTGTGGAGCTTATGCTTCCCCCCAGGCTGATGCCTCATGGAGGGGAGTGCTCTACCTAAGAAAGATGGCTTCTGCAGTATGGGGGAAAGACTGAACACAGGACTCCCGGTGGCTGACCCTTCAGCTCTCTCCCCAGAGCACCAAGCCTCACATGGGTTTAATCTGCTCTGCCCTCCCTCTGCCGAAGCCCAGGGTAAGTGGTTGCAAACAAAATTTTGTGCATTGGCCCTTTAAGAGGCTCTCTGCATCTCTAGCCATCTCTACCTGGCAGACAGAAACCCCATGGCTTTTCATAGCTGGATGTTATTTGGGTTCCTTTTCTGGTTCTAGTGCTCTAGGCTAGAAAGCCCAGCCTGGAGTTTAGACCCCACAATTCTCATGGGAACCACTTCCCCTTGGCCCTTGAAATATTACTCCAGAACTTCAACTGCCACTTGTTGGAGCCCAGCCAGCCTTCTCACACCTTCATACTTCCTACCAGTCTTGTTGTGGTGGTTCAGTTTCTTCTATAAGTCCTTGCTTATAAGGCTTTTCTCCAGTGAGTGTTCAGTTGGTTATTCAGAATGATTTTTCTATAATTTGATTAGAATTCCAGTTCAGTTCTGGGAGGAGGTTAGTGTAGCTTCCACCTACTCCACCTTCATTTTGGATCTCTCCAGTCCATTTCCAAGGACTGATTTTTAAATACATTTTAACACAATGGTTAAAAGATCACACTGCTATTAAAGTGATATAGTTTACATCTTTGTTACCCCTACAGGATACTATTTCTAGTCCCAATTTATGTTTTTAATGATCAGATTAAGCTACTGTTACAAAGGACCCCAAAATATAGAATTGTGCAATAGATTAAGTTTTCTATCACAAAATAAAGAGTTAGGGCCATAAAGTGTCTGGTTTCTGAGGTCACCACCAGACCAAAGTCTCCTTCTCCTGCTGGAATTGGCCCTAGATGGGTGGTCTGGGCTTGCTCACAGCACCACCTCTGCATTTCACATCTGTAAGTGGAGAGGAAGTGGGGGCCAAGCAGTTCCTTTCTTTTTATGGATCTGACTCTCAAGTTGCTCACATCATTTCTGTTCACAGAATTTTGAGGCTGATGGAAGACCATGTCACTTTTGAAAACTTAGTGGGCCTAGGGGTCTATCACTATGTGCAAGATCATAATTCCATGGTACTAGGGTCCATTAGAGCTCTTGCACACCCATGAATGATGAGTATTTCCCAATATCCTTTAATGATTTTGCAAACAAAAACTTTATGCAATAGAATATTTTATCATATTCTTCTGTCACTGGACATTGTTTTCTGATTTAGGCTGTAATACATAATCCTTTATTGAATATTTTATTTAGCAGGTTTTATATTCAGGGTCTGGCAGAAGTAATGCCACTGGGTATGGTTGGTAGGGAACATGCACGTCTCATAAGAGATGGACAGCAGTTGGAACATTTCTCCTACAATGGCATATGCTGTGCTTGAGTGTGATATTGTTACATTACAGAATTGCATGCTTATGACTTTGTAATAAAAAATTTGGTATAGATTACCAGTTCATAAATAAGGGGCATTATTTGTGCCTGACCCTGTATATCACTAATTATGTAATTAAGAGATATACTTAGAAATTGAAATGTTATGTATGAATACTTCAAATCATTGGATAATTGCCTTCTAAAAAGATTGCAGCCATTTGTAATCCCAGCTACAGTATATAAATCTGCTTTCCTACATAATCTCCAATAGTTAATATTTTTATATTTTAAAAATATAAACTATTTATATGTGATATATTCTTGCTTTTAGAAGTCATTTTTACTGCAAGAAATGAAATCACCAACCACAAATATTTACTGACTGTTTATAACAATACTTTCTCTGAAGGACCAAGGTAAATGGGATGATTTTCAAAAGGCTCTTTTAATTTTATGGAAATATTTGGGGAGGAGAGAAGAGTCAGGTTGAAACACCTTAAACAAATTTTAAACTGTGTATGTTTGTGTGTAAAACTCATTTTCTAATTTATAAAATAAATACAATCTTATTGTGATAAATCAACAGTAAAAAAAAGGAAAATGAGAATCATAATTATACAATAGAAAAGAACCTTTTTAACATTTTACTATATATCCACCTTTCTTCTTTCTAAGTATTTGTATTTACTTTATATTTTTCTTATTTTCTTGTGTATGTATCATTTTATAATTTTCTTCTTTTTTCTTTATTTTAATTGTTGTTCTTGTACAGTTTTCTGTCTTTTACCCACAACCCAGCCCACTGCCCCAACGCTCCCTACATCCCTCCCATTACCATCCCCACCCCTGGTTTTATCCATGTGTCCCTTATACTTGTTGCTCTAAACCTGTCCCCTTTTCCCCTGAAATTCCCTCCCCTCTCCCCTCTGGTGACTGTCAGCCTGTTCTCAATTTCAGTGTCTGAGGTTATATTATGCTTGTTTGTTTTGTTGACTAGGTTCCTGTTAAAGGTGAGATCATGATAATTGTCTTTCACTTCCTGACTTATTTTACTTAGCATGATGCTCTCCAGTTCCATCCATGCTGTTGCCAAGGGTAGGAGCTCCTTCTTTCTTTCTGCTGCATAGAATTCCATTGTGTAAATGTACCATAGTTTTTTGATCCTTTCATTTACTGATGGACACCTAGGTTGCTTCCAACACCTGGCTTTTGTAAATTGTGCTGCCATGAACATTGAGGTGCATAGGTTCATTTGGATTGGTGTTTCAGGGTTCTTAGGCTATAATCCTAGCAGTGGAATTGCTGGGTCAAAAGGTAGATCTATTTTTAGTTTTCTTAGGAAATTCCATACTGTTTTCCATAGTGGTTGTACCAGTCTGCAATCCCACCAACAGTGCACTAGGGTTCCCTTTTCTCCACAACCTCTCCAACACTTGTTGTTTGTTACTTTGTTTATGATGGCCAGTCCAAACAGTGTGAAGTGGTATCTCATTGTGGTTTTCATTTGCATCTCTCTGATAGCTAGCGATACTGAGCATCTTTTCATGTGTCTCTGGATCCTCTGTATGTCCTCCTTGGAGAAGTGTCTGTTCAAGTCCTTTGCCCAATTTTTAATTGGATTGCTTGTCTTCTTAGACTGGAGTTGTGTAAGCTCTTTATATATTTAGGAGATTAAACCCTTGTCTGAGGTATCATTGGCAAATATGTTTTCCCATACAGTTGGTTCTCTTTTTATTTTAATACTGTTTTCTCTAGCCATGCAGAAGCTTCTTATTTTGATGAGATCCCATTCGTTTATTATTTCCTTTATGTCCATTGCTCTAGGGGACATATCTCTGAATATATTGCTGCCTGGAACATCTGAGATTTTCCTGTCTATGTTCTCCTCTAGGACTTTAATGGTGTCACAGCTTATATTTAAATCTTTTACCCACCTTGAGTTTATTTTTGTGTGTGGTGTAAGTTGGTGGTTGAGTTTCATTTTTTTGCACGTAGTTGTCCAGTTCTCCCAACACCACTTGTTGAAGAGGCTACTTTTACTCCATTTTATGTTGCTGCCTCCTTTGTCAAGTATTAATTGATTGTAGAGACTTGGGTTTATTTCTGGGCTCTCTGTTCTGTTCCACTGGTCCATGTGCCTGTTTTTGTGCTGGTACCAGGCTCTTTTGATTACAGTGGCCTTGTAATACAGTTTGTTTTCAGGTATTGTGATCCCTCCTACTTTGCTCTTCTTTCTCAAAATTGCTGCAGCTATTCGAGGTCGTTTATGGTTCCATATAAATTTTTGAAGTGTTTGTTCTATGTCTGTGAAATACGCCATTGGTACTTTAGTAGGTATTGCATTGAATTTGTAAATTGCTTTGGGTAGTGTGCACATTTTGATGATGTTGATTCTTCCGATCCATGAACACGGTATATGTTTCCATTTGTTTGTGTCTTCCTTCATTTCTTTCTTCAGTGTTGTGTAGTTTTCTGCATACAGGTCTTTTACCTCCTTGGTTAGGTATATTCCTAGGTATTCCATTTTTCTTTTTGCTATATCAAATGGGATTTTTTTTCTTGACTTCTGCTTCTGCTCTTTCATCATTGGTATACAAAAAATGCCTTCAATTTCTGGATATTGACTTTGTATTTGGCTGTTTGGCCAAATTCATTTATTAGGTCAAGCAGCTTTTTGGCCAAGTCTATAGGATTTTTTATGTACACAATCATGTCATCTGCAAATAATGATAGTTTCGTTTCCTCCTTTCCAAATTTGGATACCTTTTATTTCCTTTTCCTGTCTAATTGCTGTGACTAAGACTCCTAATATTATATTGAATACAAGTAGTGAAAGTGGACATCCTTGTCTTGTTCCCAATCTTAGTGGAAAAGATTTCAGTTTTTGCCCATTGAGTATGATGTTGGCTGTAGGTCTCTCATATATGGCCTTTATTATGTTGAGGAATGCTCCCTCTATTCCCACTCTGCTGAGTGTTTTTATCATAAATGGGTGTTGTACCTTATCAAATGCTTTTTCTGCATCTATTGATCTGACCATGTGATTGTTGTCTTTGCTTTTGTTTATGTGATTTATTACATTTACTAATTTGTGAATGTTGAACCATCCTTGCATCCCAGGGATGAATCCCACTTGGTCATGGTGTATGATCTTTTTAAGGTATTGTTGGATGTGGCTTGCCAATATTTTGTTGAGGATTTTAGCATCTATGTTCATCAGTGATATTGGCCTGAAATTTTCTTTCTTTGTTGTGTCTTTATATGGTTTTGGGATTAGAATGATGCTGGCTTCATAGAAAGAGTTTGGGAGTCTTCCATCATTTTGAATTTTTTGGAATAGTCTGTGAAAGATAGGGGTTAGCTCTTCCTTAAATGCTTTGTAGCATTCTCCTGTGAAACCATCTGGTCCAGAGCTTTTGTGTGTTGGGAGGTTTTTGATTACTGCTTCAGTTTTGTCTGCTATTATTGGTCTGTTCAGGCTTTCTGCTTCTTCTTCATTCACTTTTGGAAGATTATATTTTTCTAGAAATTTGTCCATTTCACCTAGGTTTTCAAATTTCTTGGCATACAGTCCTTCATAGTAATTTCTTACAATCCTTTGTATTTCTGTCGTGTCAGTTGTAATCACTATTCTTTCATTTCTGATTGTGTTTAGAGTCCTCTCTCTTTTTTTCTTGATGAGCCTCCTTAAAGGCTTGTCAATTTTGTTTATCTTTTCAAAGAACCAGCTCCTGGATTTATTGATCCTTAGAATTGTGGTTTTAGTGTCTATGTCATTTAATTCTGCTCTGATCTTGGTTATTTCCTTCCTTCTACTTGCTCTGGGCTGTCTTTGTTATTGTTTCTCAAGTTCTTGTAGGCACAGGGTTAGGTTGTTTGTTGGAAATGCTTCTATCTTTTTTATGTAGGCCTGTTTCACTATAAACTTCCCTCTGAGGATTGCCTTTGCTGTGTCCCATAAGTTTGGGGTCGTTGTGAGTTCATTTTCATTTGTTTCCAGAAACTTTTTTATTTCTTCCCTAATTTCATTCTTGACCCATTCATTGTTTAATAGCATGCTATTCAATCTCCATGATTTTGAGGGTTTTGGGTTTTTCCCCTTGCGGTTGGTTTCTAGTTTCAGCCCCTTGTGGCTGGAATAAATGCTTGGTATGATTTCAATTTTCTTGAATTTATTGAGGCTTGTTTTGTGTCCTATCATGTGGTCTATCCTTGAAAATGTTCCATGTACATTTGAAAAGAATGTGTATTTAGTTTCTTTAGGATTAAGGGCTCTATATGTATCATTTAAGTCCATTTCATCTAGAGTGTTGTTCAATGCCACAATATCTTTGCTGATATTTTGTTTGGAAGATCTATCCAGTTTTGATGGTGGGGTGTTAAAATCACCTAGTATATATATTTTTTGCTGTCAATATCTTTCCTGAAGTCCTCTAAGATTTTCTTTATGTATTTGGGTGCTCCTATGTTGGGGTGCATATATATTTATGATGTTTATGTCTTATTGGTGGATTCTTCCCTTGAGTATTATGAAGTGACCTATGGGTCTCTCTTTATGGCCCTTTTTTGGAAGTCTATTTTGTCTGATATGAGTATTGCTACCCCGGCTTTTTTTCCCCTGTTCATTTGCTTGGAAAATTTGTTTCCAATCTTTTGTCCTGAGGTTGGCCTCTTGTAGGCAGCATATGTGTGGGTCATGCTTTCTTACTCATTCAGCTATTCTATGTCTTTTGATTGGAACATTTAATCCATTTATGTTTAAGGTTATTATTGATAGGTACTGATTCATCACCATTTTCATACCTGTGTTTCTCTCTCTCTCTCTCTCTCTCTCTCTCTCTCTCTCTCTCTCTTCCTTCCTTTCCTTAAGGCAGTCCCTTTAGCATTTCTTGCATAACTGGTTTGGTGGAGGTGTATTCCTTTAGACTTCTTTTGTGGGAAGTTCCTTATTTGGCCTTCTATCTTGATTGAAAGCCTTTCTTGGTAAAGTAGTCTTGGTTGCAGGACTTTGGTTCTCATTACTTAGGATATTTCTTGCCATTCTCTTCTGGCTTGGAGCATTTCCATTGAGAAGTCAGCTGCTAACCTTATCAGGGCTCCCTTGTCTGTTACTTCCTTTTTCTCCCTTGCTGCCTTTAAGATTCTCTCTTTGTCTTGAAATTTTGCCATTTTAATTATGATGTGTCTTGAAGTGGGCCTCTTTGGGTTCCTCTTGATTGGAACTCTCTGTGTTTCCTTGATTTGTGTGACTTTTTCTCTCATCACATTAGGGAAGTTTTCCATCATTACTTTTTCAAATAGGTTTTCTATCCCTTGCTCTTCCTCTTCTCCTTCTGGAATCCCTATTATACGGATATTATTATGTTTCCTATTGTCTTGTATTTCTCTTGATCCCTCTTCATTCTTTCTGAGCCTCTCTTCCTTTTCTTGCTCTTTCTGGGTATTTTTTTCTAGTTTGTCCTCCAACTAGCTGATCCGATCTTCTGCTTCATCAATTCTGCTTTGCATTCCCTCCACTGGGTTCTTCAGTTCAGAAATTGTCTTCTTCATTTCCTCTTGGCTCTTGTTGATAGTTTCTATTTCTTTTTTCATGTTGATATAGTTTGCAGTGAGTTAATCATAACTTCCCTGTAGTTTCTGATAGCTCATTGAGAGCTCTTGGAGCTTCCTGACAACAATTGCTTTGACCTCAAAATCTGATAGTTGAGTTGTCTCCATTTCATTTAGCATTCTTTCTGGGGATTCTTCCTTTTCTTTCATTTGGAGATTGTTTCTTTGTCTTCCCATTGTTTGTGAGACTCTTCTTGTTAGCCTCAGGTTCTTAAATTGATCTTTCCTGGCTCCCTGGGTTTATGGTGTGAACTTCTGTGGTAGAATACCTGTGAGATTCAGTGGTGCAGTCTACTTCGGGTATCCTGGTGTCCACAGCTTCCACTGTTTCAGCTGTTGGGATGCCCATTCTTTGGGTCCAACTCCTGTTTTTTCACAGTTGCAGGTTTTTTTTTGTGTGTGTGTCACCCAGGATCACAGGTGTGAGCTCTGGGTCTTCCACAAAGCTCCCTCCTACAGTTGCAGGGTCACCTCTGGTTGCTTGGCTGCCTCTGGTCATAGGGTCACCTCCGGTCACTCAGCCATCTTCGGTCCCAGGGCTCATGTCCTGGTCCCAGGGCCGCTTCTGTGATTTTCTTTTTTACTTAAGAACATATTTACACATTTTCCCACAATATTAGAAATTCTTCAAAAATCAAAATTTTAATATTATATGGCTATAACATAATAGAAGCTAACATTTATTAAACATATTAAAATAGCAATTGAATTGACTCCTTTGAAAAATTGTAAGGTCAACAATATTATAACCCTTACAATGGAAGATTTCATTATTGTATCTAATTCTTCCTCTCTCCCTACAAAATAATGATTCTCAACTAGGGACCATTTTCCCACTAGGGGACATTTAATAATGTCCAGAAACATTTTTGATTGTCATAATTATGAAGGTGCTACTGACATCTGGTACAGAGAGGCCAGGAAATGCTCTAAACACCCAATAAGTCATCATAAGAAAGAATAAGAAAGAATAATCTGGCCCAAATGGTCACTAATGCCAAGGTTGAGAATCACTGTGGTGAAGTCATAACCTTAACTGTGTGATTTATGCTACTCCTTGACTTGAACCATTGACTTGAGGCTTGGTCAATGTGACTTGCTTTAGCCAATAGAATGAGGTGGAAATTACCATGTGAGGTTGTCTTATGCATCTTCACATTTCCCTCTTGTGGCTCTTCCATCACCTCATAAAGAATATGTTCATCTATCCCACCAGGACAAGAGCAGAGGACAAGAGGCATGTGAGACAGGGCCAGCCAACAGACACACACAGTCCTGCAGTGAGAAGCAGAGGGGCCCAGCCAGGCACAGCTTCTGTCATGCCAAACCCAGGCAGTCTGCATGTGTGGAAGCTATGATAATTAATGATTGTTGTTGGAAGCCATTGAGTTTTGGAGCAGTTTTTTATTTTGCAGTAGCTAATTAATAGATTAGATGAGAAAACTAATTTGCTCCAGGTAACAAAAATGTCAGGAGGCTGGGTTGGAAACTCAGAATGGGCTTTTGGCTGACTACAAAGCCCATTCCTAACCTTGAGGCAATTCTGTTTTTCTAACACATCTATTGTGTAATTATTCTTCTGTTGGATAACAAAGTTATTGTTTGTGCTTTGCAATTGCAAATAATGCATCTTTGGTATATATCTTTTTATGTATATGTTTACCTCCTATTCTAATTTCTCTAAGATTGTTTCTCTCTTAAAGTATATGGACCATTAAGAAACCTTATGTATTTTGACTGTATAATTTTTTAAAGAATCATCCAAATAATTCTATTAATTACAAAATTTTAGTAATCATTTCCTCATGAATACATACATCAAATAATTACATTGTACCCCTTAAACTTACATGTGTTACATATAATACCTCAATAAAGCTGGAAAATTGAAAGAAACCCTCAAATTCTATTTATTAATTAAGAACTTAATTATGATAAGTGAAAGTGAACACTAATTAATTAATAGAACTAATTAATTAATTAAGAACTTAATTAATATGTTCCATAGTCAGCATCATAATTTTAGATAAAATATACAATGCATAACATATGTACTCTTAGGCAGTGTTTAAACTGTGTGGAGAACATTATTACTGCAGATGGCCATGGGATTTGATGCAAGATTCAATATATCTGTATTTTCATATTAGATATCATTGACTGTACCTATAGTGAGATGTAAGTTGATTCTTACATCAGGAAAAATGTAACCCACTTCTATAGAATTTATCCTTATTTTTGAAGAGCCAATTTAAACAAGGCACTCCTTGCAGGTGAAGTTAGCAGGAATTGTGTGGCAGCAGATGAGTTTAGGCCATAGGTGATGTTTTTTAGAGGACCTGGGCCTGATAAAATGCATTTCTAACAGTGACATATAAATAATATAACTTGGCCACTGTAAGCCTTGGTTAAAAATATAGATAGATGCAAATGACTCCCTAAAGCCAGCATGAGACACCAGTGCATAAGGCAGGATTTATTAGTGTTCACTTTCACTTGTCATAACTACTTGAGCCTTAGAACATCAGTGTCAAACCTCTCCTCCCAATGGGCAATGGCCGTCTGGTCTCCCTATGAAGGGTGAGCAGAGCAGGCTGAACAAGTGAGTGTGAGGTAGGAAACCTAATAAACATTCCTTCTGACACTGGGTCTTTGAGCTATGAAACTTTGCTTTGATATTGCCTTTAGAAGGCACGATGTGCTGAAACAACCCCACCTCCCCCATCAAGCCAGCTTTGTCTCGCTGCAGAGGACCCAACTCTGCCACTGACCATGCTTGGGTGAGACCTGTACCCAGAGGGACCCCATGCTTGGGTTTAAGGCTCAATCAGTGCTAACTTATTAGTAATTTTATCTTTTAATAAACTCATTACAGTTGTAATCATACAACTGAAGTATGATTGGACAATGGGACCTGAGCTGAAGGCTTCAAATGTCAGGTCACCTGTGATCCCACATGCCACTATCACTCCCTCCCCTCCCCATCTCTACCTGAGACTGCTATAGCCACACTTCTGATGATAATGAGTCTAGGGGTTTGGGAGGGAGGAGAAACCCACTTTCTGCCCTTGGCCTCCACTACTAGCAGGTACAGAAAGTGAGGAGGAAGAGGTTAACTTTCCCCATTTTCATTTTTGTCCTTTGCCCTATGTGGGAGGCTCCTGTTGCATCATGCACTCTCTCATCCCACACTCCACATTATTTACTAATTTAGTATCAACAGTGGTCAAGGGGGTTTCTGTCTGAATGTTGGCTTTCTCTGGCTAGCTGCTTCCACCTCTTCCTGCCTGTTCCAGCAGCGTGGGGCATGTCTGTTTACTCATTCTCTATCCCTTCAGCTCCACAGTCATAAAGACAAATCATCATCCATTTACAGTAATGAGAGAAGTTAGAATACTAGTCCAGAGTCATAGACCTAGCAAATGGCAGAACCTAGACCTGAACCAGAACTTGTGACTGAATCCAAATCCCAAATCCAGACCTCTTCCCATGGCAACATCACTGAGGTCCTTCATTCAGGTACCTAATAAATGATGTAGAAGCACAATTCCTGTCTGAGCATAATTACTGCATTTAGTTCACATTACCTTCCTTTGCCAGATATTTAGACAGGAAATGTATAGAAAGTGAAAGATAGACTATACCTACTCTATTGTATTATTCACAATATAGTGTTGAAAAGTGGCCTCCGAAGTGCAGCTGCCTGGGTTTAAATGCCACTTACAGCATGCCTTTGGCCAATCTGCTGAACCTTTCTTGCCTCAGTTTCCCATAAATAAGGTGAGGATAATATAGTAATTATTTTGCAGGAATAGAATATTAGGTTTTATTAGGTAATAATATATAATTATTGTTATAATAGACGATCTTTCACTTAAGTTTTGCAGCTTAAGGGGATAGGGTATGTGTCCATGTGTTCTTACCACATTTAAAAATTAATATTTCAGATGCTGAAATCTGACCATTCTGTCATAATCTTCTGACTGTTTTCTTCACACTCTTACTTTCCCACCCTACTCCCCAATTCCATCATCTCTACTTAGTCTCTAAAGTGATACCATGTAGGGAAGTCAACCACCCTGTGGCAGCCATACTATCAGGAAGCGTAGGCCATGTTCAGAACACACCTGAAGGTGCTATAGCCAACACCAAAATCAACTGCCAGCCCTGAGTGACTATGTCTCTAAATGACTCCAGTCAAATGTTTGCTTTATGCAACCAAGTTTGGGGTGATTTGTTATACCACAATAATAAGCAAACAGTGATGGAGACATTGAAGTTATTATATCAAAAACAGATCAATGAGTTCAAAAATTAGATGACAAGAAGGAGTTTGGTGGAAAACTAGAATTAATTAAAAAGAATCAGAAATTTTAGAATGGAAAATTGCAATAACTGAAATTTCTTCATAATGCAGAATTAGCAGCAGATAAGACACAGCAGAGGCTAGGATTAGTGACCTAAAAATGCTTCCAAACAGAAATACAGTGACCAAAAATGATGGCAAGTACAAAGGAGAATTTTGATGCATGTGGGAAAATAGTAAAAAAGTCTAATATACATGTAATTGAAATCCTAGAATGGGAAGGGAGAAAAGAGATAACACTTTGAAAAGCATATTTGGGAAAGTAAAATCAAAAGAATAAAATAAAAGGCTGATCATCTGACTTGTGCATTCAGGTCCAGTATGGTAGGAAAATAGGAACACTCTCTGTAATGTAAGAGGAAAAGATAGGGTGGAGAAGGAGCACCTTGAACAGTGACATCCAGATTCCATAAATAACAAAGAACTAATGAAAACAGGACAGTTTTGTGAGAAAAGGGAATTGAATCCAGAGAAGAAGATTGAGATGACTAAAGTGAAGAGCACTGATAGCCACGTTTAATTCATTTTTTCAATACCCTTGGCACTTGGGCCATGTCTGGGACAGACTTGCTGAGTGAGCAGCATCTGTTCCACAGAGAGAGGAAGGTTGTTGCTTGTTCCCTTTAGACCGGCTATTGAAGAGTTGCCTGGGCCATTTAGACACCCACCAGGTGCTAACCTGCAGATCCTTCCTTTAACTTCAGTTTTAATTTGTACTCTTGGCCAGAGATAAGACTTGAGAGGGAGACAAAGAGTATTAGGATTTAGGATAGCATGTTGACCAGCATCCTTAATTCTCACAGCTCCCTCCCTCTTTTCTCTCTACCTGTCTTCCTGCCTTTCTGCCTCTAGCCTTCCTCCTTTCCTTCCTTCCTCCTTCCTTCCTTCTCTCCTTCAGTATTCCTTGGAGAGCCTCCAGATGTTGATCAATATGCTAGGCACAACTCCCAAAGATGAATAAGACATTATCCCTGAACTAGTGAGGGGAACAAACAGGTAAATAAGTAGTTACCATTCAAACTTTAAGCACCAAAGAATAAATAAACGGGACTTCATCAAAATAAAAAACTTCTGCATGGCAAAAAAATGAAAATGGAACCAACCATATGGGAAAATATATCTGTCAATGATACCTTGGACAAGGATTTGATCTCCAAAATATATAAAGAACTCACACAAATCCACTCCAGGAAGACAAACAACCCAATTAAAAAATGGGCAAAGGACCTGAACAGATACTTCTCCAAGGAGAACATTCAGAGGGCCCTATGAAAAGGTGCTCAGCATCACTAGCCATCAGGGAGATGCAAATTAAAACCGTAATGAGATATCACTTCACACTAGTCAGAATGGCCGTCATAAACAAATCAACAAACAACAAATGCTGGTGAGGTTGTGGGGAAAAGGGAATCCTAGTGAGTTGTTGGTGGGAATGCAGACTGGTGCAGCCACTGTGGAAAACAGTATGGAATTTCCTCAGAAAACTAAAAATGGAACTGCTTTTTGACCTGGCAAGTCCACCGCTGGGATTATACCCTAAGAATCCTGACACACCAATTCAAAAGAACCTATGCACCTCAATGTTCATAGCAGCACAATTTACAATAGCCAAGTGTTAGAAGCAACCTAAGTGCCCATCAATAATTGTGAGTGGATCAAAAAACTGTGCTACATTTACACAATGGAATACTATGCAGCAGAAAGAAAGAAAGAAGGAGCTCCTACCCTTTAAGACAGCATGGGTGGAACTGGAGAGCATTATGCTAAGTGAAACAAGCCAAGTGGTGAAAGAGAAATACTATATGATCTCACCTATAAGTGGAACCTAACCAACAAAACAAACAAGCAGGAAAATATAACCAGAGACACTAAAATAAAGAACTAATTGACAGTAACCAGAGGGTAGGTGGGAGGGGATAATGGAGGGAAAAGGGGGAAGGGTCATCAAGGAATATGTATAAAGGACACATGGACAAAGCCAAAGGTCATATGATCAAGGATGGGAGGTGGGAATGGCTGGGATGAAGGGAGGTTGTGGGGGTAAAATGAAGACAACTGTACTTGAACAACAAAAAAAAAAAAGAGAAAATAAATAAATAAATAAATAAATAAATAACTTTAAGCACCAAACCAAGTGCCACAAGGACCCAGAGGAGGGAGTCGCTGACTGATAGCATGAGAATAAAGCCCCATGCAGAAGGATGTTTGAACTCCTCGAATGAGAAACAGATATGAGACAGAGAATGGGGAAAGGCTACCTAGAGCAATCACAAAGGTGTGAAAGTGTGTGTATGGTCAATGAGGCAAAATGCAGTATTTTAGTGTGACTGGGGCAGTGTGTAGAGCCAAGGGGACAGAGCTTACAGAACAAAAACTTGCAGAAAGAGGTTGATGCCAGTAGATGTTTTGCACTTAATGTGTTGGCATTGAAAAGTGACATAAGGCTTTAAGACAAGTGAGTGACATGGCTGTAACCATGTTTTAGAAAATTACACTGTAGAGCATTATGAAGAAGGATTGGGAGCAATGCAGGAGGGTTGGATAGGAAGCACTGACTGACTAGACTTTGGCCACATCAACTTGCTGACAAAAAAATCAAGTATTGTTTAGTCAGGAACATGTTTCTCAGTCATCTTAATGGCCAATTTCTATAATAATTGGCTCCACTATACAATTGAGCCAAAGCAGTTGTTAAGTCATCTAGAATCAAAATGGTTATTGCCCTCGTGTTTTGAGCCATCACACAAATTAAGAAGAATATGCCTAGAATAGGTTCCATCAGGCCAGAAAGAACTCATGTTCAAAGAATAGAAAGTTTTTGTTGGATAGAGCAATCTTGGATGCAGGTCCTTGACTTTCATGACTTGGAATACCTCTTTCCAGCCCCTTCTTGCCTGTAAGGTCTCTTTTGAGAAATCAGCTGACAGTCTGATGGGAACTCCTTTGTAGGTGACTCTGCCTTTATCCCTTGCTGCTTCTAGAATTCTCTCCTTCATTTTAACCTTGGCTAATGGAATTATGATGTGCCTTGGTGTGTTCCTCCTTGGGTCCAAATTCTTTGGGACTCTCTGAGCTTCCTGGACTTCCTGGAAGTCTATTTCCTTTGCCAGATTGGGGAAGTTCTCCTTTATTATTTGTTCAAATAACTTTTCCACTTGTTGCTCTTCTTCTTCCTCTTCCCTGAATGGAAGGGAAGATAAAGTGCTTCTCAGATAAGGTCAAGTTAAAGGAGTTCATCATCACCAAGCCCTTATTATATGAAATGTTAAAGGGACTTATCTAAGAAAAGGAAGATAAAAAATATGAACAGTAAAAAGACAGCAAACTCTCAGGTATTAACAACCACACCTAAAACAAAAGCCAACTAAGCAAACCACTACAACAGGAGCAGAAACACAGAAATGGAGATCACATGGAGGGTTAGCAACAGAGGAGTGGGAGGAGGAGAGAGGGGGAAAAGGTGCAGAGAACAAGTAGCATAGATGGTGGATAGAAAATAGACAGTGGGAGGGCAAGAATAGTGTGGGAAAAGTAGAAGCTAAAGAACTTATGACACATGGACATGAACTAAAGGGGGGAATGTGGGTGGGAGGGGATGTGTAGGTTGGAGGGGAATGAAGGGGGGGAATGGGACAACTGTAATAGCATAATCAATAAAATATATTTGGAAAAAAAAGAATGGAAAGCTTTTATTGATGATCTTTGGTATGTTGGCCAAAACAGAAGATTTAAGGGGAATTTCAGATTTCAGAAAAATGTGTGTGTGCTGGGAATCCAACCCCAAAGCACTACTTGCAAGCCAAGTAAGCACGGCAGGAAAGGTTCAGGTGAAGGTCATGCAGCTACAAATGGATTAGTGCTCATTGGGGTTTTGTTACAGAAAATCTTCCTGTCTGTCTCCTGTACACAAAAGTGGTATAAAATCCTTACCAATAGCATGTTTCTAAAGCTAAGTATGTAACTCCCTCTGCTTTCATTTGACTTCTGGTAAGAAGACAATTTGTGCATATTATTGTTAAGCAGCCTTAAAGGGTGGGAACTCAACAAGTCCAAGGGAAGAGGTAGCCCTTCTGTCTCTATCAGCATAAGCTTGGTTATGCTGCACCAACAAAGAATTTGAAAAACAAGGGTTGATATCTTGCTCATGCTATGTGTACATTGTGGGAGGCTCTGCTCCACGTCATACTCACTCCAGGACCCAAGATGTTGAAAGCTATGCCATACGGAATTCTATTGATTTTGACAGTAAAGGAAAGAGACCTCCAGCTGGTTTTGCACTGGGAATTAAATGCTCCTAATCAAGATGTGTCACATGTCACTTAGCCTACAGCCCATAGTCTAGAACTAGTTACAAGAAAATAAAGATACGTAATATGTTTAGATGATGGAAAGGAGAAGAGAACTGAATATAAATGAATAACACATTTATACCACAGCTTTCAAAAGCAGAATTAGGACTCTTCTGAGCTGAGCCCCTGAGGAAAACTTCTCACTGTATCTCCATGAAAAGAAACAGAGCATGGAGGGGCTGGTTCCCAGAGGCTTCAGATGTGACTGGTCCATATTATGATTTGCCTTTTTCAGACTTCACTCTCAGTTGCCAGAGGGACATACATCTCCCACCAAGAATTGAAAGCAAGTTGTACAACTGAAGTCCAGGGAAAGTCATTTTCAGGAAAGTATTTCTATTGACTCTACGTTTAACTGTTAAGTAGAGTGGAAAAGTGCTCCATGGTGTGCCAAGGAAGACCTAGGAAAACATGGTGGAATCTGATCTTGGTCTGAACCTGTCCCTGCTACAAACGGCACACCTGAAAGAGTCCAGACACTAACATGGTCCCCTTGGCTTCATTCCCCCTTCCACAACCTACCCACTCTATGTAGTCCCAGCAAAAAATTGGGGTGAAAATTCAACGGATACCTAAAAGCCATAGAGCAAAAGTTGGGCTGTGGATATTCACAACTGACAGAAGACACAGACGAATTCATCAATCATGTATTCAATAAGTTTGTATCAAGTTCTTCTCTGGCCCCATCATCTGCTCAGCACATTTGGAACACAAGAGCAGCATGGAGAACACTCTCCTCATACTGAAGCAGCTTGCACTCTTCTTGGGAGGCAACATCGAGACTTAAGAAACAACCAAAAGGTAGTAGAAGGCAAGAGATAACTAAGTCTTGCATTATATGGTTAAAACACAAAGGACAATATGAGCTCACAAGGAAAGGGTGACTGATGGATTCATGGGGTGGTGGGGCTTACACAGGATTTGAAGGATGGTGAGAACTGGGAGGACATTTCAGTCACATTGAAACAGCAAAGGTGCAGAAGAAAAAAAAAACAAATATTCATACATTCAAATGTCTAACACACACACATCAGAGTTCATTTAATAATTATGAGTCTATAAAATGGGTTAGTGACAGTCACTGCATCAAACTGTAGTGAAGGTTAAACGAGATTATGGATAAGAACTATTCTAGCAGAATGCCCAATACTGGGGAGGCTCTCAATACTTTTTTGGCTAAACCTTAAAAGAAGTGTGTCTTGCTACTGCCTAAGCCACAACTTTTAACAATGGGACGAATGCTGGCTTGTGTCCCCTGAAAGACAAGAAAAAAATACAGATATTTCTTAATTATTGATTTTGGCAAATAAAAATGCATGGGCATAAATTAACCCAAAACATTAATTCAAAAGAACATAAGCACCATATGTTCATTGCAGTGTTATCTATAGTCTCCAAGATATGGAAGCAGCCCAAGTGTCCATCAGTAGATGAGTGGAGAAAACAAATATGAAACATACACAATGGTATTCTTCTCAGCCATAAAAAAAGAAGAAAATTTTACCCTTTGTGACAGCATGGATGGACCTGGAGAATATTATGCCAAGTAAAATAAGCCAGTCAGAGAAAGACAAACACCATATGATTTTAATCATATGTGGAATCTGATGAACAAACTGAACTAACAAGCAAAACAGAGACAGATTCATAGATGGAGAGCAGGATGGCAGCTATGGGGAGGGGAGTTAGGGTGAAGGGATAGAGTAGAAAGGAAAAAGGACTCACAGACATGGACAATAGTGTGGTGATTGCAGGGGGAGAGGCTTTAAGGGAGTTAAATGATAATGTAAAAAACACAATGAAATTTCTTTCAAAAGGCAAAAAATAGTCCATTGATAATTTTTGACAATTTGATGTAATACCTTCCATAAGCCCTTTTCAGTGATGAGAAGGGAAACTCTTTTTTGTGGAAGGACTGGTAACTGCAGTGGTATGCGTTACACAGCTAAATTGGCTGGGCTGAAGGGGCTGGCGCCTGGAGCACTTGAAATATAGGTCAGAGATGAAGAGAATATTTACTTCTCTGTGTACTAGGAATTCATTTTTGGCTCCTCACCATCCTTTAGGGTCAGACTCCTAAACATGTTCCTCTAACAGAAGGAACTATGCAGGGGGATTCTGATGCACTCAGGAGTCCTTTATTTTTTTGAGTGGGATAAGCATGTTTGGGTCAGAATAGGCCAGATCCGAACTGTTCAGGGAAGCCAAAAGGAGACTTACTGCAGCCACTGCAACCCCTTCTCTGCCCTCTTCATCTCTCTTAAAAAAAAAAAGTCTTGAACAGGCACTTTCAAATATTCATTTAGAGTGGACTAGATTGGTCTACTCCTTATAGTCTAGCACCTGCATTCTGGTAAACCCAGGGCAAGAACAACTCGTACCCTTCAGGGACACCAGTGACCACAGGAATCTCCCTAAGTCCCCTACAAAAATAAGTTGTGGTCTGTAGACATTAATAGTAACAATGCACAACAGATTCCAAGGGATTTTACTATAAAGCATAGGTAAGAAAGGCTTTCTAACCATGTTTGCTTGTTTCCCTCCCTTTTGTTGGCTTTTCCTGATGAAAAATGATTAGCCAGAAGCTAATCTCACCCTGTTTTCAGGCCAGTAGATGTTTCTGCAGACTTCATAGTGTTAGACTTCTATGGACCAATATTTCAGGCTTAAATAAGAATTCTTAGGTTTTTAAACACCAAATTTCTGTTTTAAAAGAAAGACTTTAAAATGGCCATCATAAACAAATCAACAAACAAGAAATGTTGGAAAGGATGTGGAGAAAAGGGAACCCTACTGCACTGTTGGTGGGAATGCAGACTGGTGCAGCCACCATGGAAAACAGTATGGAATTTCCTCAGAAAACTAAAACTGGAACTGCCTTTTGACCTGGCAATTCAACTGCTGGGATTATACCCTAAGAATCCTAAACACCAACCCAAAAGAACCTATGCACCCCAATGTTCATAGCAGCACAATTCACAATAGCCAAGTGTTGGAAGCAACCTAGGTGCCCATCAGTAAATGAATGGATCAAAAATTATGGTCCATTTACACAATGGAATTCTATGCCACAGACAGAAAGAAGGGGCTCCTACCCTTTGCAACAGCATGGATGGAGCTGGAGAGCATTATGTTAAGTGAAATAAGCCAGATGGTGAAAGACAAATACCATATGATCTCACCTATAAAGGGAACCTAATCAACAAAACAAGCAAGCAAGCAAAATATAACCAGAGACATTGAAATTAAGAACAAACTGCAGTAACCAGAGGGGAAGTGGGAGGGGATAATGCGGGGAAAAGTGGGAAGGGATTTCAGGAACATCTATAAAGGATGCATGGACAAAACCAAAGGGAGGTAGGATCAAGGGTGGGGAGTGGTGATGGCTGGGGTGGGGGAAGTGGTGGGGAGAAAACTGTACTTGAACAACAATTAAAATTAAAGAAAAAGAAAGACTTTATTACCAATTCTTGTTATATTACAAGCAAAAATGTTCAACTGACTTTGAGTTCCTTTCAACAATCCAGTAAACACACACGCACACCCCTCCTTTAATAGCTATGCCACAGGACACTAATCTACCCAAGCAGCTTGCATGCTAAGGGGATATTCCAATTAACGTGTCTCTGTCTATCAAGCTTACTCTCTTGTTGAGGGCAGAAAACAAGGTGAGCAAGTTGTCCAGTCATCTTTAAAAAATTAACTCTGAGCTTCTTGGGTTCGGTTAAAGTGTGTTCAAGAAAACATTCTCCTTTGAAACTGTGCTTCTTTAACTTGTCGCCTGGACAAATGATGAAAAATCAGTTTAGGAGGAAATGACAGAATGTTGGACACGAAGCCTGGTTCCTGCAGGGGTTTTTGGCCCCTAATTTTGGACACAATCTAAGTCAAACATTGTAAACAGTGAAAGGCAGCACCCTGGGGCAAAGTCACTTCTTTCCCAACTAAAAAAGCAGGCCCCTCACTCCAGAAAGCCGATATCACTTTCTCCAGCCTCTAGGTTATTGTAACTCAAAAGCACAGAGGCCTTATATCATGGGCCCCTGAATTAATTTAGTCCCCAAAGCATCAAAGCATTATAAGATGAGGTCATACTGGATTAGGGTAGACCCTAAACCCCATGACTGAGGAGAGGAAGATTTGGAGACACAGAGACACACAGTCACACAAGGAAGAAAGCCCACGTGGAGACACTGGGGAAATGGCCACATAAAGACAGGAGTAAAGCTTGATGTGATGCAGCCACAAGCCAAGGACACCCAGGGTTGCCAACAGCCACCAGAGCCTGGAAGAGGCAGGAAGGATTCCTCCCTGGAGCCTTCAGAGGAAGTGTGATCCTGCAGACACCTTGATTTCAGATTTCTAGCCTCCACAACAGTGGGGACGATGAACTTCGGTTGTTTTAAGCCACCCAGTTTGTGGCTATTGTTATCCCGGCAGCCCTGGGAAATTACTACAATATCTATCCTGGTGTTTCCCACAAGGCAGAGCACAGTGCTTTGCTCACTACAGGCCCTGCAGAGCAGCTAGAGAAAAAGAGGTCAGACTGCATGCTTGAGCCTTAGGACTGAGGTTGCAGCTCCTCCCACCATTACTGAGCTTCTCTCATGTGCCAATCAATCCTCACAACTCTTCAACACACCTTCACAAGGCAGGAAGTGAAATGCAAATGATGGCCACCCACTCAAGGTTACCACATGAAAGAGCTTAGATTCCAAACCTGGTTGATGCCTAAATCTATGATCATTCTTCCAAAAGATGTTCATATCTCATGAAGAGCTTTTGTTCCACCAATTTGAGATTGTTGAGATGAGGCTTTTGAGAAAATCAAGCTTCTGCAGAATCTGTAGGAAAAGGGAGAAAATTGTTTTTGCCCAAGAGAGTGATATCCATGATTTTAAGACCCTCATATATAAACTTTAAATATTTATTAATTTTAAGGGAACTTGTTGTCTCTAAACCAGCCTGGATCCCTAATTAGCTCTGGGTGCTGCTAATGGACTAAGTAACTTACTTCTAGCTCATATCTTTGCCAGCAGGAAGAAACACTTCTTTAAATTTTTAAAACAAAAGATTCTATTTTGTCTTCTTTGTTTGTTTTCCATGCATAAGTGAAATAACATGTTTTTTTTTTTTCCTTCACTGTCTAACTTATGTCATTTAGCATAACAACCTCTAGGTCCATGTATGGTGATAGATGGTTACTAGACTTAGCGTGGAGATCACCTCATAAAGAATATAAATGTTGAATAACTATGTGGTGTACCTGAAAGTAATGCAATGTTGTATATTAAATGCACTTTAATTTTTTTTTAAATTCTTCTACAAGATTTCTCTATAGATGTTGAAAGCCAGTAGCAAAATAAACAATGTTATAACTAATCTACATCTGATAAAATCAAAGAAATCATCACCACAAATAACTAGAGTACTGGTCAAGATGCAATAAAACAAGCTCCTGTAAAGAAAATCAATCAACAAATGAGAGGAAATGTGAGGGTAGATGATTAGAGACTAGAACTCTTAAATTACAAGAACAGAAGAGTAGAAGTATTGTTAAAAATGTTATTAGTCAAAAGGATAGATTTCTGTTTTATAGCTAAAATCTAACACTTGAGGTGTACAAAATTCTTATTGTAAATGCAACACAAGGCTAAATCATAATAATGTGAATTAATACCTAATTAGTATTTATAAATGCAGCTACTTGTAAACATATTTCAATTTCTTAGCCAGGCAGCTAAAGAATCGACTAACAAAGCTAAAAGTGAGGCAAAAACATGTGTGGTGCTAACCATGAATGCTAACCCAGAATGACTCCACAGGCTAAACATGGGACTGAAAGTTGAATCAGAGTTGTGTCTGCTACATGTACAAGTCTAATCCAGTCACTGTCTCAAACCAAATCAGAATTTGAACACTGAGAAAGGGTGAGGCTTGAGGTGCTCAGATTCCCACATATGTCACTGGGGAAATAGGTCCTTGGATATTCTAGGATGGCCCGAGGGTGATGAATGTCACAAAAGGGGCAGGTGAGGAGGAAGCAATCTCACTAAACAAGAATTGACAAATATGTGCTGTCTGGGGAAGACGCAAGTGTGCCTGACTCTGGGATAGTTGTGTAAGTTGACTCAAGAAGACAGATGACTTTATATTTGCATGCTTTGCTTTCTTCAGATTTGGCATGTGCTGGGAAGAACATTGAAATGCAGTAGTTAAAATGAGCAAACAATCCAATTTGCCATAGCATCCAGTATGTGGTTTCCTGATATGATCCTGTTCACTCCCCAACACGTTTAGTTAGCTATCCCTGAGGGTGACACGATCCAGTTGCATTTCGATCAGATGGAGTAGCCTCCTTATTCCCCAAGGACCACCAGAGGAACTGTTGTCCTCTGAGGCAAGAGCCAAGGATTAGGAGGGAAAAGGAAAAGAATAAAAGGAAAGAATCAAAACACATGCAGAAGATTTGAAGTAGGAAAGGGGGTGAGTGAGAAGAAAAAGCAAGATTAAAAAGTAGCATGTAAGTGGGGAAAGGTGGGGTTTGGATCCTGCTACTAAGATCCAGGGAAGCCTTGAGCATCGTTAGGAAAGAGAGAAGGCCTTTTCCACACCTCCCAGCACATCCATTTGATACAATTGCCCCCTTTGAGACACAGGCCAATGTCTTGACACAGACACATTCCATTTCATCATCATAGATTCATTCCAGTAAAGCTCTAAAAATCCCTTTAATGTACACAAAAGTTCACATTACAGTCAGGGTGCGCTGTAGAGGATTTCCCCTAGCATGGCAGACCACCTACCATGTCAGTTCCCGAGTCTGGCTGCTGCCCCCCTGTATTGTCTCACTAGATCCCAGGTTCTCTCCATCCCTAGACTTGGAGTTTTAGCTCATCTTTAAGGGAATTAGTTTCAATAAATTAAAATGGTAATGGATATTTTAAATTCACTTTTGGAGCCTTTCAGCCCACCTCCTATCCAGCTGGATTTCATCTCTAGACCTTTTGCGATCCCTTAAACTGGGTTCAGCCCTAATCTCTGATGTTCCCACGGCACGCTCCACATGTGTGTATCACTCACACCAGAACGGAAACTACTCCAGGGCAGAAAGAGTGCTACGTGTCCCCAGTGCTGCTACAGTGCCTACACATAGTTGCTGCTCAACAAATAACATGGAATGAACAAATGAACGTTATTCACCTTTGGAAATGACAGAATTACATTACAGGAGCACAGGGAGCTAATAAGGTTCTTGACCCAAGACTGTCAGTGGCGAGCAAAGAGATTCTCCAATTGCTTATCAAAATTAATTTTCCTTAACCCAGAGCTCAGCCCTTGGGTTGTATGATACTGAAATCATATTTTGTACCAATCTACCTTAGATTTACTAATAGTTTTGTAAAAATAGGTATATAAAAAATTGGCTGATTGAGTCTCTCCATTTAAGCTCTGCTCTTTATAAATTCTTTACAGCATCTGCTATTTCTTTTCTCCTTCCATCCAGTCACAGCCTTCAAGAAACATTTATCCACAAATAACCAAGTGCCTTAAATTATAGCTTCCTGTGCCTCCCTAAGTAGCCAAGCCAGTTTTCTCCTCTCTCTCTCTCTCTCTCTCTCTCATGAATAACTACCTTGGGTTGGACAGCTCACCTGTTGAGAACCACCCTGCCTGATCTCAGAGGCTGTAACCCCCATGGCTAGGCTGAGTGAGGGCCCAGGGGACTCAATTCATCTGGGTCTGTTCTGTCAAGAGGGCCAGAGCCACTAAAGAGACACAGCTTATCTCCCTGGCAGGAGCTCCACTTCTGCTTCATCCACCTCTGGCCTCCAATGCTTGGTCAGTTAGCCAATGATGGGTAAGATTCCCTCAAGGGAGGGGTCACCTAAGACAGGCATGACCACGTGGATGGCCCTCAAGAAAGGACTTGGAGGACCACAGCAAAAAGAGGGTGATGGACCCTCGACCCCCAGCTATCTGGACATAGCCTGAGTCCTCATTCCATCTGCAAGAAAGCTCCACCTAAGCCTGAAACATTGCTGCAGGTGGGTGCGGCCCTGTGCTGGAAAGGGCAGGTTCCCCGGGGCAATCAGGCCTAAGAAAGAAAGCATAAAATCCTATGAAACCTACTTCACTGATACACTCAATTTAAATGATAAGGGTCCAAGACTAAAATAAGTGTGTTTCCCCAAAATTTTATGGCCCTTTAGCTATTTGACTCTGATGCAAAATAGGCCCTCAGAGTTCTTTGAGTGTTATCTATTTGACCATTACTGCCTGACAATGATTAATTGGGTTTAATCTGAGAATGTGGGTCTTTGGAACCACTGGTTGCTTACTGATTATAATAATGTTCTATGTATTTTCATATATTTGCAAATTATTTTCCCAGGGTCATGTGGGAGACCAGCAAGCAGCAAGCTTTGTGGGATCATAGTGGTTCTATTAAAACAAAAGTGGGGAGATGTGGCAGACCCTTCTGCATGGTGTGGGCCCAGCTCCCACTTGGAGATGCACAGGACCCATGCCCACAGATAGGTTCTCTAGTAGGTAATCAGATTTGCAATATACCTAAGCTGTTCTGAAGTTTGCTTTTTGCTAAAACTCCTTCACCCTGCAAGTGCTAAACCTTGCAGGGACCAGTGTAACCGGCTCAACCACTTT